>APFE030478885.1:120505-199934 GCA_000404065.3 Pinus taeda
CTTTTCCTTTTCTTCTATAGCAGAAACTTTAGATTCAAACCTAGGGGACAAAGATCTTAGAACTTTTTCAACTACAACAACCTCCTTTACTTCTTCACCCAAATTTTTCATAGAATTAACAATCTCATCTACACGAAGAAAATAGTTAGCCACACCTTCATCATTATACATTCTGAGATTTTCATACTGAATTCTGAGAGTTTGGAGTTTTTCCCTTTTTACCTGTTCATCTCCTTCATAGCTCAGAACAATCTTGTCCCATATTTCCTTAGCTGATTTATACTGCATGACTTTGACAAATTCAGATTGTGATAGACATCCCAATAGAGTATTGACTACCTTTGCATTCGTTTCATATTTCTTCTTTTCAGCTGGATCTGTGGGAGTTGATGCTGGAAAAGTATACCCTGTAACTATGATACCCCATACTTCAGTACCCATTGATTGAAGATAGGCAGTAACTCTTACCTTCCAATATACGAAGTTTGTCTCGTCAAACACCAGTGGCCTGATTGATGCTTCCCTCTCATAGTTTCTCATGATGAAAGATCTTCCTCCAAGCGATCAAGCTTCTTCAGAAGGACCTGCTCTAATACCAATTGTTGTAAATAATACTGAGAGGGGGGGTGAATCAGTATTATCAAGTCAAATAATCCTTTTCAAAACAAAATTGTATACGCTACTTTAGTTAATTCAACCTGCGTATATACGCAACTATTCAGAGGTAAACCAGCGTACACAGAGCAAACTTTTAATTTACTTAAACTATCAGATGACGTTGGTTAATCTGAGATGCAGCATCAAATAACCAGTAACCAGAGACAGTGAAACAGAGCAGAAAGACAATCACACACAAGAACACCAAATATAAGGTGGAAACCCAATGTGGGTGAAAACCACCTGCTGCAATTCGTCTCTATCTTTCTTTAAATTAGAAACTTCTGTTTACAATGTACTGGTGTAGTCCTTTAGCAGTACACAAGCTGTAACCTGCAGAGAGCTACAACTCTCTCTTGTTTTCCAGCTCTCCTGGAAGGGAGCTACAAGCCCCTTAGCTCTTGCACTAGCCAAGATACTAGTACATAGGTGCTGGCCTACAGAAGGCTACAACCTTCTCTTTCTTCCAGGGACCACGTTTCATCAATTTTCAGACTGGATCCATGAACATCAAATAGTCATCAAGAAATTCTTCATCAAACAAACTCCTTTTCACCAACTAGGTCTGAAGTTAAGTAGATACTCCTCTGCCAGCTGTACCCAAACACAGTACCAAAAACCACACAACAGAACCCAGAACACAGCAGCAATAAGCAGAAACAGCTAGATCAAAACTTAAAGCATATACACAATTTCAACAGTCTGCAACTTGCGTGCATACACATCTGCGTATGGAACAACCTGCGTATACGCGCCATTACTTCACCTAAACTGCGTGTATACGCGCCCTCGCTTTACTGAACCTGCGTACAAATCTATAAAAGACAACACTCTCTTCCAGATATTCAATCACTAATTAACCCAGATTATCAGACTTATAGATCAAACAAGTGCCACATCTAGTAGATCAAAATCATACAAAGATATTATCTTTCAGGCTTAAAGATTATGACCCATGAATAGAACTTATCCTTCCTTTTGCGCTAAGGTTCCTCCTTCCTTCAGATCCAGATCTGCATCACCACCCAATATACTAGCTCTAGCACTTTGTTAGATCTTCAATAATAATTCAGATGGTCATTTGTCACAAGATCTCCTTCCTCTTTTATAGTCTTAGGACTTCCCCAATACCATGGTCCAAAACCATAACATTTCAATACCATGAACCCAAAACTAGGGATCAACACATCTGTCAAGACGCCATGGTCCCAACATAGGTCAATTGCAAGATCTAACTTCCATGACCAAAAGAATGATCTCCAACATATACGCACTTTGTATGTATAACCCGCGTGTATACGCGCCTTCGTCTAGATGAACCTGCGTATATGTCTTTTTCTACTTTCTGAGTGCCTGAACTGAGATCTAATACCAAAGAAGGTTGCCATCAAGGACAACACCTGTGCCATGGCTCCAAACCTGAGCCATAATGCCAACATATATATAAGAGCTTAGCGGGTCTGACGTCTCCCATAACACCTCAACTTCTGCCTAATGTGATTGTGATAGATGGACCTGAAACATATATACATTGTGTTTTAAAGTCCCTACAGGTTTGCCACACCACAGGGCTATAGATGTTGGTTCTGTTGATTGCAATTGCGATGACGGACCCGAAAGCATCTATATCATGTTTTATAATTTTACGGGTCTATAAAGAGCCGAATGCATATGTATTTTTTCATTTGCCAGTTACGATCTGCGATAAAGATGCCAGACCCAATAGTTTTTACATTATGTTCTATAACTTTGACATGTCTATCATATTGCAAGTTGTAAAGGATTGAGTCGATCTAACATTTGAAAGAGGCAATTGCAATTTTCAATTAGAAGTCAATGGAACATTGGATGAGCGGTTCCGATGGGTTATGAAACAGAGTTAATTCTTTTGAGTTCTACTTTGCGTTGATTTTGCTGCATAAAGGGAAGAATCCATGTTTGAAACGAATATAAAGGAAAGGTGATTGGTTGGGTTTGTCTATATTTTTACAAATCAGAACACTCCCAACATATATGCGGTCGCCTTTCAAAGCTTTTGGTGTAGTTTTAGAGTTTCAATATTTTATATGTAATAAAGTTGAATAATCTCAAATAGAAAATAGTTTTCTAACTATTATAAAGTAGTTTATTAGTTGTTTCAAGAAATCAGTTTCCAAAAATGATTTGATAGAAGAGATAAAAGCCTAAAAAGGGAATTGTAAAATGGGTTTTCAAATTTTGGAGAACTTGGAGACTAGGCCACTGTATTCCTGATATAGTTGTTGATTAATGAAAGAATCAAAAGTTTCCATGAATTGTTGGGTATAATTTTGTAACTTCTCTGTCATGTGTCATCTTATTTTTTCTTCTTTCAAGTATAGTAATGAAGTTGTAGGTCTTTATTTCCTTAGGTAGATAAAGTTAAAATCCCTTAAAAGAGCACTCTTATACTTGAAGTTTTCATCTTCCTTTCTAGGTTATAGATAATAGTTTATGTGTAAGGCAACATATTGTCTATGATTCACTTCTCATTTCCATAATTATTCTAAGTGATGGATATTAGGTTCTACGTTAAACAGGATATTATCTTTAACTTCTCCTTCAATCATTCTTCATTCATCATTTATATCTAGTAACAAATGGCATTCTAAGATTTTCCAGTCACATATGTATTAAGGGTTAAAGACCAAGTTTTCTAAGTCTGTTATTTAAGAACACAAGATATAATTAAGTGACAGTAATTACAAACATTAATGTCTGAAGCACAATTTATCGACAACCAGCAAATTGGTTTCTTAAGGTACAATAGGTCCTATAACATTTTTATCATGAGGTCTAGGAACTAATTCCGAAGTATCATTCTTTACAGTTTGGTCAAGTTCTTCATCAATGGCCATGACCCAACATTCATTTTTTATGCTTCATTTACATTCTGAGGTTTTGTGGAGGATAGTAATGCTAGATAACTTGAGGTCCCTGTAAGAATTCTTCTTGTCTATACCCCAGACCCTTTTTCTCCTAGAATTTAAGATTCTGGATGATTCTTCCGAACATACCTGGATGGAGTCTTTTCCTTGTCTGTTGTATATTCTTCTGGTGCTTTATTGGTTTCTTCTTCTATATAATTTTTATTTGATGTGGGAAAGAATTCCCCATATTCCTCATCGTCATATTCCTTTATTGATTTCATTTGTTCCAGATTTCTACATGCTTCGTTAATTACAAAATCAATGCTTTCAACAATTTTTTGAAGTCTTTTGCTATAACATTTGTATCCTTTACTTTTGCATGAATAACCAAGAAGAATTCCTTCGTCTGCTCTGGATTCAAACTTACCAAGTTTTTCATCAGTCCTTTTAATGAAACATTTTCTTCCAAAAACTCTAAATTGTTTTACAGTAGTAGGCTTACCATATCAAATTTTATATGGAGTTTGATTTCTATTAACCCAAACATTCTCTTTGTTGAGAATAGTAATGGAATCAAATGCAACTTCACCCCAGAAGGTTATATGAGTTCCATATTCATCAAGCATAGCTCTAGCCATTTGTTGAATTGTTCTATTCATTCTTTTCCACTATGCAATTTTGCTGAGGATTTCTTGTGACAGAGAATTGCCCTTTCATTTCATGTTATTCACAAAAGTCAAAGAATTCATCTGATATGAATTCTCCCCTTCGATCAGATATGAGAAATTTTATTTTTTGATCTGATTCATCTTCAACTAAAGCTTTTGAGGATTTAAACTTTTAAAATTCTTCATCTTTATGCTTTAGTAGACCTATCAACACATCCTGGAAAAATCATGAATAAATAAAATAAAGTATTCTTCTCCATGAGGTGACTTTTTCCTTGTTGGTCCACATAAATTTGTATGGATGGCTTACTTGCTTGTCCTTTTTCACTGAAATGAACTTTGGTTTGCTTACTGACTTGACATGGTTTACATAGGGTATTTTCTGTGATGTTGATATCTGGAAGATCATGAAGTGACTTAAGCATGCATGCTTTTCTTATTTGAGAAAAGACTAAATGTCCCAATATTTCGTGCCATAGCCAGTCTTCATTTGTTTTTCTTACATAACATTTTTTTTTTCCTCCTTTGAGTATGTATAAGTTATTTAGAGTTCTTTTACCTTTGATCACAGTCTCTCCTATATCAATCTCATGAACCACACATCTGCTTGATCGAAAAAAAAAAAACTAATTTCCTTGATCACGCATTTGACATACACTCAATAGGTTATGTTTTAAACCATTTACATACATGAAATTCCCAGTTTTAACCTTTTCTTTCAAGAAGACAAAACCTTTACCTTTAATCATAGCTAGAGTGTCATTTCCAAATGAGACATTCTTTTCCCTTTCTAAAGCATTATAAGGATGAAGTTTATCTTTATCACCTGTCATGTGTTTGGAGCATCTGATATTGATGTACCACTGATTCTCTTGTCCTTCTACATACATAGCTATGCCACATCTTTCTGATTGGGATTCTTCTTTATCTACATCTTGGAATTTAATGATGATTTCTCTTTTTGAAGTGTTGGCTGAAATTTTCTCTTGCATTCAGATTCTTCATTTCCAAATTTCTTATGAATCGAACATTCTATTTCATCTTCAAGAGGAGAAAAGTTATTATAGGAACTTTCCTTGATTCTAGTTACACTCCTCTGATTTCGTGCTTCTCCAGTCATGATGGTTTTGTAAGCAACACATTGAGCAACCTTATGCCCAAAGTTATGGCATCAAAAGCATTACCCATCAAAGAAGTTTCTGTGATCATAGAATCTTTTAGCATTGCTTACCTATTGGTTGAAGCTTCTATTGATATTCATCCTTGGAGTAAATTGAGAATTATTTACTTGATGATTACTTTTAGGCCTTGGCTAACAATTGACATACTATTCACTAGTCTTTGTTGCATCAAGATAGCTTCTGGTGGAGGCTGATAGCTTCTGTGATTGAGATGATTCTTCAGTGTATCCAAGACCTTACATTAGAAGAGGAGAATGTTGAACTTTGATGATTTCATTTAAAGTTTCTGATCCTTTAGTGAATATAAGATTAAGAGGTTTTTATTCTTAATTTCTTTTCTTAGACCCACAATTTCACATTCTAGTTTTTCATTATGTTTTTCTCTTTCAGTGAGTTGATGTGTCAACGTATATACGATCATATTCTTTTCTTCTAAATAGATTTTGAGTTTTGTGATTTATTCAAGAAAGTCTTCCTCTTCTAAGGTATCCAAAAAATCATCATTTTCATAGGCCATGAGAAGTCTATAATCTTGTTCAGTTTCATCTTCATCACTATTAGATAAACCATCATTATCCTCATGCATATAGTAACTCCTTCTATTGACAACCTGTTTTCTATTTGGTCTTGCATATTCCTTTCCCTTTTCATAATTATCTTTTTGAGGACATTTGGAAGCATAATGGCTAACTCTACCACAAACAAATAATTTGAATGGTCTCTTAACTATAAATATTCTGTAACCTCATTGAAGCTTGTTGACAAAATTTACCTCATCATCTTCTTCTGAAACATGTCCTGGTTCATTGTGCTTTTCCTTTTATTTTCCCTTTATTGAAGCTTTAAAAGTTACTTCTCTTGTATCTGATGGACCTCGTTTCTTCATTTCAAAGGGAGTTAGGATTCTATGGAGTTGAGTCATAGTAATAGTTTGAAGATCCTACTTTTCTTCTATGGAAGATACTTTTGACTAAAATTTAGAAGACAACGATATCAAAATATTTTCAACTAAAGTAGCTTCCTTTATCTCTTCACCCAAATTCTTCATACAATTAACAATGTCATATACATGTAAAAAGTAACTAGAAATACTCTCATCACTATGCATCTTAAGAGTTTCATATAGAATTCTGAGAGTTTGAATCTTAGCACATTTTACTTGGGAGTCCCCTTCGTAGGTCTGAATGATTTTGTCCCATATCTCTTTGGTTGTCTTGAGCTACGTGACTTTGACAAATTCTGGTTCTAGCATACTTCCCAATAAAGTATTGACAGCTTTGGCATTGGTTTCGTATAATTTCTTACCTACAGAGTCTGTAGGTATTGTTGTTGGAAATTGATATCCTTCTTCCACAATTTCCAAAACAGCGGCTCCAAGTTATTGAAGATAGGCTCTGGTTCCTATTTTCTAATATACCAAGTTGCTCCCATTGGAGATTAGTGGTCTAATAGATCACATGCCTTCCTGACTATTCATCTTCAAAGTTCTTCCTTCAAGCGATCAAGCTTCTTCTGAAGGACTTGCTATGATACAATTATTGGAAATGAAACTGGGAGGGGGGGGGTGAATCAGTATTTACAGTTCAATAATTTTTCATTTCCCAAACAGATTTATATACGCTACATCTGTGAAGTGAACTTGCGCGTACATGCTACTATGATTAGAGAAACTAGCATATACCCATAGAACTTGTGATTTATTCAATTTTTCATGTGTTGAACCTTAATCAGTGCATCAGTAACTTGTTAAATAGTGTAGTAAACATAATAAACCATCACACATAAGAAACAAACATGAACACCAAGATTTAAGGTGGAAACCCAATGCGGGAGAAAAACCACCTGCTGTTGTTGTTTTTGTCTTCTTCTAATATTAAGAAAATCTGTTTACAATCTTGTATTGGTGCAGACTCATACCAATATGAGGGCACCCACCTGTAGAAGGCTACAACCTTCTCTCGTTTTCCAGCTTCTACTGGAAGGTAGCTACAACCCTGTAGTTCTTGTACTATCCAATGTGTTTACTAGTACATAGGTGTTGGCCTATAGAAGCCTACGATATTCTCTCTTCCTCCAAGGATCACGTTTCATAAATTTTCAGATTGGATGCTCATGGTACACAAAAATACAAATGAAGGCCTTATTTCATCAAATTTTCATATTAAACCCATCAAAAACATCGAAACTCAAACTGAATCAACCAACAATTAGTTAATTTGAACAATAAGATCATTGTCACCAGAACATTGTGCTGAACCCAGAAACCTGCACCAACTTTCAGAACCAGATGTAACCTCAAAAATCATGCATTAGGATGTATGCACTACTTTATTGAAACCAACTTGCGTGTATATGCTACTTCCTTTAACCAAACCCGAGTATACCCTCAAAATTACTGAAACATAAAACTTCTGAATCAAGTTTGTACCAACCAACAATATACTGAACATCTATTGTCAATTTAAAGAGCTTTACATAGGCAATAGTAGAGATAACCCTTCTTACTTAGACAATCAATCAATCAAACACCACAATCCTTATGCATTCAGTTTTACATTTAGATCTAAGAAGACTTCATTGATGGATAACAGTAAAACAATAGAACTGGTCACATAGATCAGTAAGATATGAAGAATATGTTTTTTGTATATGCTACTTGGAAGAGTAGAACCTACGTGTATATGCACTTTTACCAAGAAGAACCGTGTATAGATCTGCAAATATTAATTCATAACTTCACAACTATTCCATAATTCAAACAAACCCAAATCATGATTTAAATAATAAAACAGGTGTACACAATCAAATCCAACCCAACCAATATTAGATCATTCAATGATAATTCATTTGAGGTTTCATGATCCTGATCCAACATTGAATTCAAGGTGCACATAATATTTCAGATCAAATCAAAAGCATAGCCCTTGCAACATAAAATATACTTCAGATAGAAGTATTCGAGAGAAAACACTTTTAATTTCACATGCTAAACTTATGATCTTCTCCACCTTATATAGTTTTAGGCCTTTCTCAATACCTCAGACAAAAACTACTTAGGACTTGTTGTATTCTTGGACAGGATCAAATAGTTGTTACTCCACTCAATATTGTGGGCTAATACCATGGTATTGACCCCTAGTATTCTTTGCTCTTGAATTTCCTTGATTTTCTAACATATACACATTTTTCTTCTTGTGAAAGTGCATGTATACGTATATGCTCTTTTTGTTATGTGAACTAGTGTGTATACGCTGCTTTGACTAAGCGGACCAACATACACATCTTAAAATTCTTTACACCATCCTCTTCCTTCAACTTATTTATTCTGATCAGTAGACGTTAGTTCCATCTACCTGTTCTTTTGTACCAATGTCTATTACATATGAATAGACTTGTTACACTATGAGTTTCCTTTCATCAAAACTAAATTGAGTTGTGAGTGAGTTTCCATCCAAAAAAGCACTTGTATCATAATGCCAACACATAGTACCACATAGACGACATGTACACGACACCACCTATAAACAATGCCACTTCCACAACATGTACATAACACCACTTGCACAGAATTCCACTTGTACAAAATGTACACAACACCACATGCACACAACACCACTTGTACAATCATGCACACAACACCATATATCCATAACACCACATGTAAAACATGCACACAATGCCACAGATACATATTATTGCATATCCAACATGTACATAGCACCATCTCTAAATAACACCGCATATCCAACATGCGCGGAGCACAACACTACATAGCCATCATGCACACTATTAGGGTCCTATAATTTATAGGATCTCAAGGTGATTGAGTAATTTATCTCAGAAATCTCATATTGTAAATCATTGTCAATCTATAAATTATTTCCAAATAAAAGAAAAATAGAATAAAAAATGAAAAGAGGGTATAAATAAAGAAATGAAAACAAAAACATTGAAAAAAAGAATAAAATATTGAACCCCATCAAAAGAAATAAAAACAAAATTAAATAATAATGAAAGTGTTGCAAGCCTAAATGCCACTATTGATAGATATTTTTCTTCAGCATTGATAAATAAAGGTTGTGTGCAACTTTTTTAAAATGCCACAATGACTAGTCATTTGTTTAATCATACTGTATAATCATGGCTAAACATGTTTAAATTTCTGTAAATTAGACTAGAGAATAAAGATTTGCCAAACAATTTAATCTTGTTAAATTAGTAGTTAGGTACAAAATGACATTGATTCAACTATTTAATCTGAATCAAGAGGTGAAATAAGTGATAGGGTTTAGATAGTTTTTCATTTTTCATAAAAGAAAATAATATGGGTTTTCTAGTCTAAGTGCACCCCTTAGAAGAATAAAAATGTTAGTTTAGTTAAAGGGTAGGCAAAAATAGTTGGTTTATAAATATGCTTATGTGCCATTTTATCCTATGTTTTAATGATGTTGTAAAAGGTAAAAAGGTATGATGTGGATAAAGCATTTGACATATTTCATATCACAAATATTATCATAAGTTCAAAAGAAAAATATCAAAAAGCACATATGGACAAGATGGTTTTTTGATATATGGTTAAAGTACATTTTTGTCAAAGCATCAGGATTTTCCACCGTCATGATCCATGGCCCTCATTTTATTTTAGCCCCCCCTCTCCATCCAACCTGTACCACCAGAGGCGTGCAAAAAGGTAGTTTTTCCCACGGGCCCCATCCATACATGGTGCCTCCTCCTTATTTTGCACCACCTCCCCCTTGCGATACTACTTACCACCCTTTACCCCCTTTGAAACCACCTTCTCTTCAAGTGCACAATCATGTCCCTACCCTGATACCTCTGCCACTCATCTCTTGCCAGATTGCAGAGATGTTGCCCAATTAAATGATCTCCTGATGGAATTACTATTGGCCATTTTATTGGCATTCCCAGGTAACTTTTCAGCCTTTAACGGTCCCATGCCACCTCAAACGAAACTTCCCATCTTTTCTTAAAAAGCCCTGAACAATATTAAATTGTCTCTTTCAGTGATAATTCTCCATAATTCCCAGATTCCGGTAAGCGGCCATTTTCAGAGCATTCATGGAACCAGACCAAGATTGAAATTGACATATCTTTATCTTTTTCCCCTAACAACTCATTACCTCATATTGTTCTTGGTAAGCTATCCTATCAATTACTATTATCTTTCACTGATCTAATCATACCTCCAAACAGAGAAACCTAGGAGAAACTTGTCAATCCATTAATCCCTCCCTCCATAGATTTAGATCACATTCCTTTAGCAAATAGGGATTATCAAATTTGTGAAACAGAGTGCAAATATGAGTTGTTAGAGATCTACTATTGTATGGAGGACAAACATGATGAAAAAATATATGAAATTAGACTCTCGGAGTCCAATCTCCCTCATTACATTTTCCCTTTAACCTTCCATGCCCTTGAATTTACCAAAATATGTCAAGGTTTTTATGTCCCTGGCTAAAGAGCCATTATGGCCCCACCTCGTGACATCATGTTTATCATTACTGCCCAATCTATAAACCAAATGATGTTGGCTCCCCCTGTGGAAAACAACACCCCATTCTCCTTAGAAGCCCTCACCCAACTCTATTAGAAGGTTGATTTTGCTACTAGGGCCAAAATTTTTAAGATCTTCTTACCTAAAAATTCCTAATTACCCAAGAAGAACCCTCCATACCCTTCCTTAATATTTATTCATGAATATAAACATACTACAACCATAATTTCATATATTTTGTGTTATTGTTCTGATCAATGGGAAGATGAATCCATTCTAGGGTTCCTTTCTATTTTTTCCATAGACAACAAACCATCCATTTTTTCAATTTCATTCAATTTCTGGCTAATAGCATCCTTCAGTAGTTTCTGAAATTTCCAATAGAGCAGGTGTTTAATTATACTTCCCTTTTAATCTACATGTTTCTTTATTATCAAGAAAATAGGTTCAATTTGGCAATGTAGAAGCTAGATTGTGAGGGAAACCAACAACCTATGATATTTTGGACTTCATTGGTCATGAAAGAGAAGCAAGAATTCTCATACAAATAGTTCATTGAAGAGTTTGTTCACCAAGCTATGAAAATCATTAAGAGTTCCATACAACCCAGAACCAGTGAAGATATCAACATGATTTTACATCTAATAAATCAGGTCAAGGAAACCATTTGGATGGGCATCATAGACTGTATGAATGAGATTTGGCCACGTATCCAAATAATTTTTGAATAGAAAGAATTGATAGAAAAGGCCATAGAAAAGATTGTTCAGGTAAGGGAAAAGTTGGGATACATGCCCGTAGAAGCCTCCAATATCATCATATTCCTGAATTCAAAGACTAAATATGAACTTGAAGAATTAGGAATTAGTGACAAGACTACCACTACTTTTGAGTCAAGAATGTTTTGACTAACAGGAACCTCATTGATCAATTGGAAGAAAGGTATGAGACACTAGAGCTCGAAGTAAACACATTTTCTAGTAGAATTGAAGCATTAATCCAGAAAGGACTACCCAACATATATGTGCTTAATGATAAATTGATCACTTAAGAAGATTATGTCCTAAATATGAAGGAAGTCACCATAAGCAGTGTCAAATTCAGTGGTATAAAAGGTAGTATGACAACAAGAGCATTTTTAGAAACCATGACAAATGACTTGTATATCTAGAATGAAGTAAAACATGTTTTTATAGTAAAACCAAGTTTTGTGAAGTATACTAAGGTTGATGAGATTTAGCGAAGGGTAATTAAATTAACCATACTAGATGAAAAAAGGTGGGAAGAATTATGTTATTTGATGGATTAAAGGGTAATTCAAATGCAGTAAACAAAAACCACCACAACACACTAGCACATCAACGCAACATAGTTTTGAGGTTGATTCATCTACTGAACCCACAAAAACAGAGCCACCATTCCATGCAGTTGTCTACATTGCCTATTTTTCTGCCAAAGATAGCTTTTATTGTTTAGAATAAGGCTAATAATACATTGTCGATTGAGAGAGAAATTTTTTAATTATTTGTATAAATACGTCACTATTTGAAGTATTAAGGGTTGATTTATGAATATAATTTTCCTTTGCAAAGTGTAATTTCCCAGTTGCTGGAAGCGTAAAAAATATAAGGAATTTTTCACAGGATTCATGTGGTGTATGAAATGGTGATGTTTTTCTTAACTTTATGTGTTTAATCATTGTTTCCTTTCTCTGTAATTTCTAAAAATCTCAATTACTTAACAAAAATTGTGATGAATTGGACATGTTACATAGAGCACCCTATTCTGGTTGTTAGTAATTTACATGTTTTCTACTGAAGTCAAATTAAGCAATCATTAATTTCTCGTTTATTTCTACTGAATCTTACATTTTTGTTGTCTCATAATCCATTTAAATTTCTGGAACATCCAATTAGTGCAATCTAGATTTCCCTATGAAACTCCTTTAAAGTTTGATGCAAATCCAGTCAAATATTTAGACTCCATAGCCCAATGAAATAATAAAAATTAAATCAACCAAACAATTCAATCAAAACAATCAGTACAATCATAACTAGCCTAAAATTCACATAAAACAAAGCTAAATTTTACAGAGAGGTCCCTCTCTGAAGCTGGTAAGGCTAGATCCTAGCTTCCAAAGTGGTTTTGATGTTGTCCTATGTGTCTACTCCCACAACCTCAAAAATACAGAACACCAACATAGTGGTGACCATACTGGGGAAGAATACTTTTTAAATTGAAAAATAATTATTCCTTTGTATTTATTGAGTATTGCAATAAATTGAAGTTCTTATATCACAATGAATTACATGATCTTAGGTTGTAATATTGTATATATTTGAGTGTGTTATTAAGTTGTGATTTATTTATCTATGTGAGAAGTTTTAATTAATCTAGATTCTAAAATAATTTTCAGTAGAGCTCACCCAAATCCCAATCCTACTGAATTTTCAGTTAATCCAGAGAAATTACCGAGAAAGAAAAGTCTTACAAAGAGTAAAGGTAGTCATAGTCCTTTGTCTAGGTTCAATTATCTTCCTAATAATATTCCTTTTCTAAGGTCTAACTCTCTTCCTGAGAATCTTGAAACTATTCAAGACATAGAGTTTGATTTGCCTTTCTAGCATAGTTTATTTAGGGAAAAATCTAAGAGCTTTGTAAATTAGACTATCATTGATCAAGATTTAATGCAACCGTATATACCCCAGTGTGTTAATATATAATCCCCTAGTCCTACTCATTCTATAGTATGTACTTTTTCACTTCTAATAACTTGGACTATTGTTCCTACTATCCATGTAGTTACCACAACTACACCTACCACAGGTCCATCTTCCAGTCAATCTCTTAGACCAACTATGACAGGTAGGTACACACATTTGGTGTTAGTAGGCCAGCTAAATTCTATGCATGGAGATTATCAATCCAAAATTTTGACCTTTGATAACACTGGTTCTCATACTACTCAACAGCATTTTGATAGAATGAATGATTTTTTTTACCTTCAAGAAGTAGATGAGGTTGATGTAAAGATGAGACTATTTGCTCAAAGTCTAGGAGGTGATGTCAAAAAATGATTTAGGAGTTTACTTGTAGGAATTATAGCAAACCTTGATTCATTCCATCAAACATTCTTAGCTAGATGGGAAATAAAGAAATATCCACTCCAACTCCTGAATGAATACAAAATATTGAAAACAAAGCCAAAGAAAACTATGGAGGAATACTGTGAAAAGTTTAACACTATTTACAATGCAATTCTTACATAAATAAAACCCTCCCCTAGCCTAGCTTTGATTGATTTTTCTAATGGTTTTGATGTAGACATGGAATACCAACTCAGAGAGAGATACCTGGCAAATTTGGAAGAAGTGCAATCCAATGCTATAAACGTTGAAGCTAACATATTAGCTAATAAGAGCAAACTAAAATCTAAATGTAGGGTTACCCTTAAAAAAGATGCTTCCACTTCTACCTCTGATCACAAATCTGATAACCTAGTGAGGATAGTGGAAAAGATGATGCAAAGAGTAAACATAAATGATCAAGCTCAAATGAGAGAAAATCAAACTGCTCCTCAAAATAGGAATCAAAACTTGAGAAGAAATGTTCCCGAAATCAAACAACAAGAGAAAAAGAGTCCAAACCAGTAGGTCTAGCCTCCTTTTGAGGAAAACTATACTGATGATGAGGCTAGTATTATTGAAGATTTAGATAATAGTCAAATAAATCTGATGGGAATAAATGATGATGAAACTATTTTTCTGACAGAAGAGGAGCAAGAACTTTTCCTCCTAACTCAAAGTGAACTTGACTCTGAGGAATCAAATGAATATAAACAAGGTTTTGAAAATTCCATCATGGAAGTTCATAGACAATAAAAACTTAGGAGAAAAAATAATTCAAACACTCTCAACATCCAAAACCATGAGAATCCTGCTAAAAAATCCTCTGAAACTAATCCTAGGAAAACCACAAATAATTCTTCTAAGAATACTGTTGATAATTCTGGTAAAAAGAAAGTAGAAACTCCTGTCAAAAAAATAGTTAATAGTGTTTTGAAAACTACTGAAACTGATATCCCAACCACAAGTCAATGAAAAGAGCCTATATCAAAATAAATTACAAATCAACCTAATCTTCCCAATCTAATTAAGATTTAAACATCGTTCAACATTGAGAGGGAATTAACAAAACTAAAAATCCCTATTCCCCTAACAGAGTTAATGAACAAAAATATGTACAAACCTCAAGTGATGAAAGCTCTAAACATAGGGGAAAACACAAATGTGTTAATTTGAATGATGACCAACCTGAACTCTTACTTGGTCCAGAAGTTGAGGGCAAACCACAAGAAGGGGGTGTTCCTCCATCCTATATTAGCCTAAATATTCATGATAAGATTATCCATAATGCTATGTTAGATTCAGGTGCTTCCCACAATTCAATTCCTAAAGTTTTTATGGAGAAAATAGGACTTTACATTACCAAACCTTATAAAGACTTATATTCCTTTGATTCCAGCAAATTAAGATGCCTAGGTCTGATCAAATACCTATGTGTTACTTTGTCTCAAATCCCAACCAAATATCTAGTAATGGACATAGTGGTTGCAGATATTCCCCCTAAGCATGGCATGTTGTTCTTAGACTCATGGGGAGAAAAATTACAAGGTACCCTACAGCTGGATATGACCTTTGCCACCATCCCAGTTTTTGTTCAGCAAGGAATATTATATAGGGAAACCTTGATGAAATTCATCGTGAGTAGTCAAGAGAAACCTCATAACTATCCTCTTTACTTTATCCACTCATATTTAGATTCTTTCATTATGTATAATGATGGAGGCATCAATACTTAGGTGGTCCAAGTAGAAATTGAGATTTATAAAATAAATCCAAATGAAACACAAACAATAGAACAAAATAGTCTTCTTGAACCTCTTTCGAACATGAGCTTTGAGAGCTCTTCTAGCAAACATGGTTCTGGAGTAGGATTGTGGGTGGTTAACACAGGAAAAAAACATGTTGAAGGTCATTCATACAAGCTCAATTTTCAATGTACCAATAACATAGCTGAGTATGAAGACCTTATATTAGGATTGCAATTGTTAAAAAAATTGGGTGCTAAGAGAATCTCCACTCAAGGGGACATTGTGTTAATTATAAAACAAATTAAAGGAGAGTATTTAGCTAAACACCCTAGAATGAGAGGATACAGAAATGTTGTGCTTGATTTTCTAGAGAGTTTTCTGGAATATGACCTTTATGCTAAAAATAGCGACAAGAAATGCTAAAAATAGAAGTTCTAAAAATAACAATGTTATAAATAGAATTTCGTGATACATTCCAATTTTATTTAGTCCCTAAACTAAAATTGAGGATCAAAATTTGAAGATGATCTTAGCAGCTATTTGTAAAATAATTAATTAATTCATCTTGATTTAATTAGTTGTAGAATATCAAACATGAATTCTATGTGAAGACATGCAACAATTTCCCCTTTCATTGAGGAAGTTATCCCTTTACTAAGGAGATCAGGATGAGTTTTACTTTGAGTTGTAATTAGTTAGCTCAGTTAACTAAGTTAAGTCTACTTAGATTAGTTCCAACAGTTTATTGAACTGATTGTGAGTTCAGTTAGTTAATGCATGCATGCATGTAACTGTTGCACTTTAGATAGCTGAATATTCTCTCATAAATAACTCATGCATGTCAGTTCAGTCAAACACCCAGTTGAGATCAGATTATGGGACATAGTACTATAAGTTGCATGAATATTCCATAGAGGATATCTCTTGCATGCAGAAGGAATTCATTCCTTGAGGATTGTGCAGTTATTTATGAGTTTTAATGTGTGATGTGGCAATTCAAACAGGTGGTAGCATTGGATGCTAGTAGAAACTGTGCAAGGAAATAAGAGGCTTGCAGGATTAGAGGAAGGCATATGTTGTGTCTATTTAGTCTGTGGGTTGCATTGAGGGATTATACAAACAGTTGGATAGCTTGTGAGTTAAAGCTTTGTGTAATCCAAACATATTCCCACTTGTAAGATAAGGCAGAGATTGGGGATATTAGCTGAGGCTTTCCCTAGAGTATTCTTTTGTGTTCATGTGTGATTAATTTCTTATTCTATGTTATATGTGTTTTATTTAATCTTTCTCAAAATCAATTAAGCTTCTGTAAGTTTGTTTGTAGAAGTAGAACAAATATTTTTCTTTAGTATATTGCATTATCATGTGATCTACAATGGGAAATTCTACATGGTATCAGAGCAGAGGTGATCAAAGTGAATAATAATATACAAAGAAGGGAGAAGTTTGAAGTTTGAAGTTCCTGATTAGAGAATTCAAATTCTTATCACATCTCAAATTTTACCAATGGCATTCAACGGTTTGAGACTCAAGTATGCCCTTGACGGCAGCTTGAATTATATAGCCTATAAGGATCGCATGGAAGTGGTATTACAGGAAAAAAATTTGAAGGACTTCATTGATCAAGAAGTCCCCAAGCCAACAGCTGCTAATGCCCAAGAATTGGTGGAATGGAAAAAATATGTGGCTAGAGTGAGGCGAATCCTTCTAGAGGGAGTTCAAGACCACATTTTCTCGAGTCTGCATGGGAAGGAGACACCATTTTCAATGTGGAAAACATTGAACGATCTATATCAAAAGAACGACGATCAGAGGAAGCTAGCACTAAAAGACAAGATTCGAAAAATCAAGTGTCAAAAGGGTGACACGATCTCTACGTATTTGAACAAGCTCACCAGCTACAGGGATGACCTTGGAAGTGTAGGGATCATGGCAACTGATGATGACATGGTGAGTCTTGCTCTCCTCGGTCTTCCTAAGAGCTAGCATATTTATCAAGACTTGATAAATGGAAGAGAGAAACTTCTAGATTGGGAATGACTTTGGTCAGATCCGATGCAGGAGGAGATAAAGAGAAGCACCAGAGATGGATCTTCATCAAAGCAAGATGATGAGGAAAATTGTTAGCAAGTAAGGCAAGCAAATGGAAAGAGAAGGCATCCCATTCCAAATCCAGTTCTTCCCATGGTGGGAAGAAGATTGACAAATCAAAAGTGATATGCTTTCATTGTTATGAGGTGGGCCATTATGCTATGAATTGTCCACAAAAGAAATCCAAGAAGGGATCCTCAAAGGGATCAGATGGTGAGGCATTGGCCTCACAATTTGAATTGGATTTCTCCCCCATCGTATGCATGGTTTCATCGATGGCCAGATGTGTTTGGTCCCTGGATAGTGGAGCTCCATTCGACATGATTGGCGACAAGAATATTTTCAGTACCTTGGAGGAGAAGGATCTCCAGATGCAGATCGAGATGGGCAATGATGGAAAGTACCATGTTTTAGGTGAAGGTATAGTTGCATTTTAAAGGAAGCATGGAGTTCCTCTCACCCTGACTAATGTAAAGTATGTACTAGGTCTAAACAAAAATCTTGTGTCCATCGCTATGATGGAAGACAAAGGCTATGATGTAGTCTTGAGTAAAGGAAAGGCATTCCTGAGGCATATCGACACTGGACAGACCAAGAGGATTGGGATTCAAATTAGGAATCTCTACAAGCTAGAGGTAGACGACTTTGCTGCATTGAGTTCCAAAGAAGATTTGGTGTAGAGCCAAGATGTTGGTGAGCTATGGCATAGAAGACTAGGCCACTTGCACCATGGGGCCTTGAAGATCATGCAACAAATTTCAATCGGACTTCCCAAGGGAAAACTAGAGCAAATGGATACATGCAAAGGTTATATCTTGGGTAAGTATGGGAAGACTTCCTTTTAGGATCAAGACAGTAGAGCTGGAGAAATCCTGGAGCGAGTTCATACAAATCTATGTGGACCATTCTCTACAGCCTCCACTGCTAAACAAAGGTACTATGTTATTTTTATTAATGATTTTTCTCATAGATGTTGGATCTACTTTATGCAGAACAAGGATCAGACCTTCTCAAGGTTTTATGAGTTTAAAGCCTTGGTAGAGAAAGAATCCAGAAAGAAAATAAGGGCATTGTGTAGCAACAATGGTGGAGAGTATGTCTCCTAATAGCTTAAGGACTTCTGTATAGCAGAAAGAATTAAACGGGAGTTCAAAACACCCCATAACCCATAGCAGAATGGGGTGGCCAAAAGGAAGAATAGATCTATTTTGGGAGTAGCTCAAGTGATGTTGCATGACCAAAGACTACCACTTCATTTGTGGGTTAAGGCATGCAATACAACACTATACTTGCAGAACAAAAGACAACAATGTATATTGGGAATGAAGACACCTATGGAGGCCTTTCCCGGGAAGAGACGAGATGTCAGTCACTTCAAGATCTTTGGATCTTTGATTTATTTCCATGTGACCAAATATTCTCAGCAGAAGCTAGATCCAACATTTGAGTTGGGAATACTTGTGGGGTACACTGATACACCCCACAACTATCAGGTGTTCCTGCCTACCAGTCAAAGGATAATGATATGCATAGATATGAAGTTTGATGAGAAGAAATTCATGTGAGTATCACTTGAGAGGGAGCTCAAGTTGCATGCAAAGGAGGAACTTTTAGTTCCTAAGGAGGAGAAGCCTCAGACTGATGTGGGGCAGCTACATGTAGAGGATCTGGGATTGGAGGCATACACTCATGCAGAGTCTTCCAGAGATGGGCAGAAACACTCAAGGGAAGCTAACAGGTTAATGTTGGATGCATGAGACAATGTGTGATAACCATCTCCTCAATGTAGATAGAGGAGGTCACCTAAGTAGTACACTGGTTACATGTCCTTGGTTGGGGAGTGTGTAGAATCTAAACCTTCTTCATTCGAGAAGACAATGCAACAACCAGTCTGAGTTGATGCTATGGTGGATGAGTATGACTCCATCATTTAAAATTGTGTTTGGGATTTGTCCCAAGACCTCAGGAAAAGTCAGTGGTGATTTCCTGATGGCTTTACAAGGTAAAGCAGGCAGCTGATGGCAGTGTTGAGAAACATAAGGCAAGGGCTATTTCCCGTGGTTTCTCACAGGTTGAGGGGATTGACTATGATGAGACTTTTTCTCTTGTAGCAAGGTACTCATCTATCGTATTGATGTTTGCACTATCAACTCAGATGGGTTGGAAAATCCATCAGATGGATGTGAAGGCTACTTTCCTCAATGAGATGAATGAGGAAGAGGTGTACATGTGTGTCAACTCAAGAGGGATTTGTACGGGCTAAAGCAAGAACCTTTTTCTTGGTACACCAGGATCGACAACTTTTTCACCAGGTTGGGCTTCACCAAGAGTGAAGCAGATGCGAACCTTTACCACAACATGGTAGAAGGTAATCCATTGATCATTTTTCTTTATGTGGATGATCTGATTTTGACAGGTGATGATCAGTTAATTAAGTCTTGCAAGGAGGACCTTGCAAGAGAGTTTGAGATGAAAGACCTGGGTCTTATGCACTACTTTCTAGGCATGGAAATGCAGTAGAAGGATGGAGAAGTTTTTATGTCTCAAGGCAAGTATGCCAATGAGATACTCAAGCAATTCCACATGGACAAGTGCAAGCCCATGCAAGCTCCTCTAGTTGGTAACTGGAGGAAGGAGGATGCTACTTCAGGTGACATAGTAGTTGCTACTATTTATCAGTAGCTTGTGGGTTCATTGATGTATCTAGTGAACACATGACTAGATTTGTGCTTTGCGGTGAACCACCCGAGTCAAGCTATGGTTTAGCCTACGAAACTATTTTGGAAAGAAACAAAGCATGTGCTGAGATACCTTAGAGGCACATCTTAGTATGGATTTTTGTACAGACGAACAGAGGGAATGAAGCTTCAGGGCTTCACAGATGTAGATTGCGTAGGGAGTCCATCAGACCGGAAGAGCACTTCTGGATGAATCTTCAACCTTGGTTCAGTTGTAGTTTCCTGGTACAGTAGGAAATAGAGGTCAGTTGCACTTAGCTCAGCAAAGGCTGAATACATGGTTTCCAATTAGGAAACATGCGAGGCCTTTTGGATGCGGAAGATTCTAGAGGGATTGTTTGGTTAGAGGATGGATCCAACTGTGATCTATTGTAATAATCAGAGTTGTATCAAACTCTTTGAGAATCAAGTATTTCATGATAGTTCCAAGCATGTAGATAGCTGGTATCATCATCTTCAAGACTATGTGGTAAAGAGGATCATGTTGTTGCTGTATGTTTCAACCAAGGAACATGACGCAGATACTTTGACTAAGGCATTGTCAAAATGCAAGTTCTAGTTCCATAGAGACAAGATTGGGGTGACTGATAATCCCTTTCTTGTTGAGAGGGAGTGTTGAAAATAGCAATAAGAAATGCTAAAAATAGCACTGCTATAAATAGCATTTTTGGATACATTCCAATTTTAGTTAGTCCTTGAACTAAAATTGAGAATCAAAATTCGAATTTGATCTTAGCAACTATTTTTAAAATAATTAATTAATTCAACTTGAGTTAATTAGTTGTAGAAAATCAAACATGAAGTCTATGTGAAGACATGCAACAATTTCCCCTTTGATTAAGGAAGCTATCCCTTGATTAAGGAGATCGGGATGAGTTGTACTTTGAGTTGTAATTAGTTAGATCAGTTAACCGAGTTAAGTCTAGTTAGATTAGCTCCAACAATTTGTTGAACTGATTGTAAGTTCAGTTAGTTAATGCATGCATGCATGTAACTATTGCACTTCAGATAACTAGATATTCTCTCATAAATAACTCATGCATGTCAGTTCAGTCAGAGACCCAGTTGAGATCATATGATGGGATAGTGTACTATTAGTTGTAGGAATATTCCATTGAGGATATCTCTTGCATGCAGAAGGAGTTCATTCCTTGAGGATTGTGCAGTTATTTCTAATTTTTGATGAGTGTGTGATGTGGGAATTCATACAGGTGGTAGTATTGGACCCCAGGAAAAACTGCCCAAGGAAATAGGAGGCTTGGAGGATTGGAGGAAGGCATATGTTGTGTCTATTTAGTCTGTGAGCTACATTGATGGATTGTATTAAGAGATGGATTGTAATCCAAACTTATTTCCACTTGTATGATAGTATAGAGGTCAAGGTTTTCAGCTGAGGCTTTCTCCAGAGTATTCTTCTATGTTCATGTGTTAATGATTTCTTATTCTATGTTATATGCTTTTTATTTGATCTTGCTCAAAATCGATTAAGCTTCCTCAAGTTTGTTTGTAGAAGTAGATCAAGTATTTTTCTTTAGTATATTACATTATCAGATTATCTACACTGGGAAATTCTACACTTCTTGCAATTCCTAGAAAACAACATATCATTCCAAATAGTCTAGATTTTTTAGCCAATTGTTGTAAAATGCCTTACCCTATCGACAGTATATAGTGGAAGTTGTTAGAGTTAGTCTTTTCAGTGCTCCGTCAGAGATCAAAACTCTTTCTGCATCTCATTTTTAGGTGTCTCGCTCCATTCACTCAGCTGCATTCCGCTAGGGGCATTCCATAATTTGACGGAAGGGTCTTGTCGGTCATTTACCCTCATGCCTTATCCTGCTGGTTTAGGTCTATTTTTCAAATCATTTTAAAGGTCTTTTATAGTCTTGTTTTAATCTCTTGATAAGAAAAGATTCAACTTGGTCATTAGGTCTAGGGTTTGCAAATTGTTGTTCTCAAAGTGCTTCAATAATATTTGCAGGCTAGAGGAAGGTTCAATAATTCACTCAAATGATGTTTCTGAGCAAGGAAAGATAAATTTTGCAAAATTGAGAGAGGTTTTTGTCCACAATAGGCCAAGGAAGAAAAACCTCCTTTACGTTTTACACTGGTGTCATGGTTTTAGAGAAATGTAAAAATACAATTGCCTCGGGAGAATTGTTGCACCTCTAAAGTGACCTTGGGAAAATGACGTTTTCTCATAGTTTGGTTAGCCCAATGAATTTCTTGATGAGTAAAATGATACCTAAACATAAATAGATTTCAAATGAGCTATCATGAGCTCAATTTGGAGTTCAGGAACACCTTTAAAAGTTGACTGCAACAGCCCTCTACCTTGAGGCAGCCTCATTTAGCACATTTTGACTAGTAATGAGAGATTTAATTTTTGACAAAGCAAATGAACTCCAAATTGTGAAATTCTAATTGGATTAGAAGGTTGACTCAAATACACTTCCAACGCGCTATCCTTCACCCAATTTGTACACTGAGAGGGCCTCCAAAAGTCTCTCGAAAAAAGGCGCAATGCACAAAGGGAGCGCGGCGCACTGGGAGAAATTTTCCAGTGTAAATTTACACTAGCGCGACACACATGGGAGAAGCGGCGCACTGGGCTAAAAGGTCTGAAATTCATTAAAATCTTCCTCCAAATTGAAAATTCTTCATTCCACGAGTAGTTAAAGCCTCCATTTTGGTGTTTCATCCAAGTTTATGCTAGGGTATGGTGGTTTATGGATGCTAATGATTGAAACAAAAATTCAACCTTTTCATTTTGAATTCCTCACAGGTAAACTACTTCCTAGGGTTTCAAAACTTATTCACCACCAAGGTTTCTCTTTTCCATTATCTCTCTTGTCCTTAAACCCCTTTGTTCCTTGACTCCATTGTTCCCCATCCCCTAAAGTTACTATACCCTATCCTAAATTCCCTTTCCCAAAACTTTCAAAGGTGAAACCCTAAACCCTATCCCACACATAAAACCCCTCAAACCCTCCTATATTTCCCAAAAAAATATCTCCCAATAGTCCCTAATCCCTCACTATTTTTTCCTCCCCTTACTGTCCCTCATGTCATTATTTTCTCTTGGTGACAAAGGTCAAGCACATCATCAAAGGCATTACAAGACAGTGTGACATATCAACACCTATTTGTCCAAAACAGTTTGTCCACCAGCAGACATGACATCTGATCCGTCATATGATCATGAAGAAGAGATAAACAGTGATAGCAAACAAAGGTACATGCACCCAGGAGGCCTCGTAGAGGAGGAAAAACATCCGTGAAGACCAGCAGGCTGCCCAACGCAGCCTAAATGAGAAGACACCCAATCAGCAGGAGATAGAGGTTGATCGAGAGAATTGGATCGAGAGGATCAAAATCCACTTAGAGGAGCTATTGGCAAAAGAAAACAAGCACAAGTGCATGCTCAGGCACATGAAAAACCATTATTGGACACGCAATCATGTTTCCAAGGCACGAATAAGGAATTTAAAGGCAAAACTAAAGAAGGCAATAAGGAAAGAAAAAGAGGGAAAGGGAGCATGATCGTCTGCAGATATTGGATAAACCCTCTTTAGCTCAGCATGGCACTTGATGGAGAATCTTTAGCCCAAATTTCAAGAAACTTGGAGCATTTTCTGCATTTTGGCAAATTTTTGTACAAAAAACAAGGGTTTTAGATTTTTGGATTCAGCATGAAAAATTAGAACTACTGGTGCATGGCCAAGAAGTTTGGGAAAATTTTGAGTCCCCAAGAGGTCATAAACATTAAAAACATGACTTCATTAAAAACATGACCTCTACCCCTATTTGGACACACGGGAAGTAGTCTTAGGAGATAGAAGTTTTGGAGGAGCCAATGAGCACCAAATTCAGAAATTCTACTTAGGTTGGAAAGTAGACAGATAGGGCTTTATAACAAGCACACTTGTGCACAATTTGGACTTCAGTAAGAACCCCAAAATCACCTCCAAAGTGGCACAACGCATACAGTTTTGGGCGCAGCGCATAGAGACCCAAAGGCCAAAATCACTTCTACTCCGCAAAATTTCGATTCGCGATTTTCTCCAAGTGGGCCCACTCATTTACACTAAATTTTTCCTGGCACCTAAGGAAAATTTTAAAAATTATTTTTGTTGGATACCTATACCAATAGGTTTCATATTTCATGATTGGCAAATTCAAATGCCAAATATGCTCTACTTCGCTGACTCAAAGATCCCATATTTCCAAGGAAAAGCAAGGTGTGTACATGCCTTCATGCCCATTAAAGTGTTGATGGATGGTCCAACAGTCTAATCTGGATCAAGCCATGTTTTAATTTTTTGTTGTAGAATAGAGAAACAAATCTGTCCAAACTGTTTAATCTTGGCAGATCAGTAGTTAGGCAGAGAAGCTAAGGTTCCCAACTGCTTAATCTGGGGCCTTGGAAGAAATAAGGGTAGAGCCAGATAGGAAATCAAAGGAAAAAGCCAATAGAAAAGAATAAGCACATAAAGGTTCTGCAAGTCCAAGTGCACCCTCCAAGAAGAAACAAAAAATGTTAGGCAAAATAGTTGGGTAGGTAAATGGGGTTGCAGAAGTGGTGTTACTTCCAAGCTGGAACTTTGCTAACCAAATACAAGGAAAACGAACACAATGGGGCATGTCTAACTTCCCTTCTTCCCTTTGTTTACCACTCATTACTAACATCCCTTCAGAAGATGTGTTTACAAGAGAGATTCAGGTTTTATATTGGTTCTTATGGCCTTTAGAAGCCACACTTCTTGTGTAAAGTTCTTTTCATTTTGATCTACTCTTCAAACTAAGTTGTTTTCAAGAAAACTTAGTGATATCACTCTTCATTCACCTTCCCCCTCCATATTAACCTCTAACCTTTATTATCTAGCTCCCTATGTTTCCCTTTCCATACTACTGTAACACCATGGTGTATAAATCCTAAAGCAATGTATAAATACCCCTTCCTTGACATTATAGCCATATGGTTCACTACTAGGGAATTGGATTAACACCTGGTTAAGCTCAAGAACCCAAGCCTTACCTCTCTATCTCCATCAGAACTCATTGGTCCATTCAATCCTTCATTTTGCCCTAAAAACCTTGGAAAAAACCCCTTTTTACCCTTATACCCGCTCAAAAGTGAAAAATGCCTAAGAACCCACTTTCCCTGCCTTATCCTAAGGTCGAGACACAGTTTCGCTGTTTATATGAAAAATTTCATCGAAAAACCCTCTTATCCTAAGTTTTAGTACCCTGAGCCATTTCGCGAATAAAACTTTCATAAACCATAGTTTCCACCTTTTTTCAAAGTTTATGGTTGCATGTAATTTAACGAAGAAATACATTACAGAACCATTGAATTTTTTAATATTCCAAAGGGTCCCACCGGGCGCAAGTTTCAAGAAAATTATTATTTAAATACCCACCCGATGACCGTATCGCCCGTGCAGACCCCTGGCCCGATAACCGTCCGATCAAGCTGCTTTAATCCGGCGGTCGTCGTGAATTTCGGAGCGGCCCCGACGTCCGACAGATATCATCCGATATCTGTCAGACGCTGATGTCATGCAGGGTCCACACGTCGCCTCCAGAATCCATCGGAGCCCCCTCTGATAGATTCCCCACCGTATAAGAGGTAGCCCGATATCGCGCCACCTGTCCGCCTATGTCAGCATCCTCTTACCGCCTATGTCAGCGCCACGACCGCGCGCCCCGCCGACCACTGGTCCACCTGTTCGCCACCTCACCGCCCCCGTGGACCGGTCTTAGGCTGCCACATCACCTGATGACGTCATGCTGACGTCATCCGACCCGGACCCACTTGCTGACGTCATTTAAAAAAGGCGCCAATGACCCGAAAAAGCCATATTTTGTCAAAAATTTCGCATTTTTTGCACTTTTTACAAAAACATTGCTGCGCTCTCTGCATGCGTTTCACGACGAAGAATTCACCAACCTGCTCAAAACAAACAGGAGTTCTTCACCGTGCATACCCACCTTTTGTTCCGACCCAGGCCATCAATCTACCAGGTATTTGTCCGTGAAAACCTCTCTAAAGCCTGGTCTTTCTCTGTAAATGCTAAAAATCACGTTAAGCACAGAAAACGCCTAAATTCACCAGAAAACTACTTACACCCAACTCCCTCTTGAAAAATTGACGGTTGAATTTCACTAGCCGAGCCATTTACACTGCAATTTCAGTGAAAAACCAGCATTCTTCATTCGCGCAGTCGTGAACTAGAAACCATAACCTGCACTCAATTGTTGAGGAAGGTCTGTTAGACATTATAACTTGCCTTCTCAAGGAACCAAAATAGTATTTCAATTGATGTGGACTTGCCCTATTGCCTTGCATTTTCAATTTTCCTGTTCACTCATTCAGTGCTCTTCCGGCCTAAGAAACAGAAGTTTATTCACCAATCAGAATCCAAACAACCATGGAGACTCCAGTTGCACCAGTTGCCCTTAATGTTGCTCCCTTAAATGCCCCTCAGAGAGAGCTGGAGTGGCAGGATTTGACAGACCTAGACTACCAAATCTCAGAGGACTCCTCATCGAAATGCAAGTTCCACCTACATCTACTGAATGAGCTTAAGGCCAAACAGAAGGATGGAACAGACATACTAGGCATTTGGGATTCCTTCCTCCCAATATTCAAGCTCCCTCAGGTCAACTAGTTCCCTGCCCTAATTCATCTATGTGCTGTCTGCTATGACCCCATGCAAAGGGCTGTGCTTGACCCTACAGGTGCAGTGGTATTCTACATGACCCCTGAGGCCATCAGAGAGATGCTGCAGTTCAAGACCCAGAAGAAACTGGTCCCCTTGTCTCTAAGGGATTTGATCAACCAAGGAGCCAAGATACTAACAGATGCACAGATCCTAAAGCTCAACCAATTGTTCATTACAAACTCTGACACTGTGCTGCACCCTCCTATTTTTGATGGCTACCTCAATCAACTGGGTGTAGATCTTGCATATATGATTAGTTCCATTTTGGGGTACAAGTCACTGGAGTTTGTTGATGAAATGGTGCTAGTAATGATGACTATGTTCTCCCCTGGCAAGACTCCAATCTGTTATGACTATGCGACATACATTTCAGATAAGATGCATGAGCAGTTCCTAAACCTGTCCAGAGAGAAGGTGTTCAGATACACCTCCTACATATACCACCTCATTCTTTACCATCAACATGAGAAGTTCTCCTTTGAGATTAAGAGAACAGATGCAGCAGGAAATCCAAGGTCAGTGGTGTACTGGACCTTGGTGTTTCATAACAGCACCTACTCCCCATATACATACTATGAGTTCATAGACCTCTTCATCCATCCAGCCATGTCCTTATTCTTGAGCTCACCTCCTCCAAGACTGATTGATGAGATGCAGCAGATTTTGCAGCTATCCAAGGTGTACAGCATAGGGGATTGGTACTTTTACCAACACTACACTGTAATCAGAATATATGGGTGTGAGTTACGCCCATACAGATTGCCTAAGTATGTGCCTATGAGACTGTTTGCCCTAGAATATTTCAGGAAATTTGGCAATGCTGATATGATACACTTTGCAGGGAAGGGAAAGAAGGCACAGCTAAAGGTAAAAAATTAGTTGGGCCACCTTGTCTTAAACAAAAGGGAAGGCTGGAAAGAAGCTGACAGGAAACTAGAATGCCTTGGCCTAAAATACAGCTTCCTTTGGAAGCCCTATGACCCTAATCAATACATATCACTCAGGAGGCTAAAATTTAAGATCTCTAGCTATGAACATGTGAGCTTGCCCCATATTGAAAGATTTGCCAACCAACCAAAATGGAGAAGGAACACACTGGAGGAACCAGTCACTCAAGAAGAATTGAATGAAAGAGCTAGAAGGCATCTATTGAAAATGGCTGACTTGGAATCTCCTTCACAGGTACTTACTCTGCCAAAGCCTCAAGCAGGAGCAGTGACCTCATCATCTGCAGCACATCAAGAGGCAGTACAAACCACAGGCCAGGCTCAGGGTAAAGGCAAGGAGAAGGATATGGAAGAGCCACAGCAGAACAGGGTCAAGTGCAGCCACCCCAACAGGAACAGCAGCAAAAGGACCAACAGGTGCAGGGGGAACAAACAGCAGAGGCCCCAATGGCCACCCAGTAGCAACCAGCACAGATGGCACCCCCAAGGAAAAACTCAAGAATTGACTCATCTGTCCTCCAAACCCCTCAAAGGGAGGACGTGAGCAGGAAAAGAGATAGGGAAACACCCCTAACTACATCATCAGAGAAGAGGCAAAGACTGAATCCCTTCTCTGAAGAAGAGATGCCAATGGGGCAAACTTTAGGAACAGGCCTGCCCAACATGGAGGCCTCAGCCAGCTCTTTACAACAAGAGCAAGACAGGGTAGCAGTAGGAGAGGGGAGCTCCTCAGGACAGAGGAGAGGAGTAGAAAAAAGCATTAAGCAACAATTTAAGGATATAAAGAGAAGAAATGAACCACTGAAGCTGCAACTTTACAATCACCTGCTGAATATGGCTCCTACCAACCAACAAAGGCTCATGTGTGCATTTGATGCACATGAAGGAAAAATGTTCATGAGCCATTTTACACCTACAGTGCGGCAACCACAATCAGCTACAGATTACATTAGGACAAACCTGGAGGTCCTGTCAAAAGACATCCACCCAATGGATCAAATAGAGCTGCATAAATAGACGGGTGAGATGGTCTATGCCACATTGGCAGACAAGACCCTGATAAACTACAGGCTGTAGAATAGCCTGAATAACACTGTTGCATAGCTTGAGTTGGAAAGGGCTTCCTCTCAAGCAATGGACAATAGGATCAATGCTCTAGAAGAAACAATAATAGAGCTTGGGCATGATCCTAAAGATGTTAAGGCTATCCAAGAAATCCTGAAGCTAAGGGATGCTGATATGGTAGCATTAAAAAAGATGTTAAAAATCCCTGCAACTCTTCACCCTCAAACAGAAGAGGTTGCCCAGCTCAGGCAAGAAAAGGATGCAGCTGCTCTACTGATGACACTATACAAAGAGCTCATCCAAACTCAGGAAAAGCTGCAGGAATCAGAGGCCACATTAGAGGCAGCATTACAGCAAAAGGAGGCAGGGAAAACCTCACAGCCACCTCCAAAAACAATAAATCTTGAGGAAATCCCTCAAGCCACTGCTCCTCCCAGCCAACAGGTACGGCAGGCAGAACCATCCACCTCAGCACCAACAATGGAGCAGGCTGAAAGCCTAGATATGTAGAAGCTGAGCAACGAAATTCAGGTCTTGGAGTCCCAGATGTCTGAGCTGAATCAAGCCAAGGACAGTCTGGCAAAAATCAACGAAAAATATGACAAGTCTAAGCAGAATGTGGCAGAAAGAGAGAGGGAGGTAAAGGCCCTCAAGAAAAGGATAACTGATGTGGAGAAAGAGCTCACATTAAACAAAGTCACATCTGAGCTCAAGAGGGTCATATGGGGCCATATTGGCCAATCTATTACAGATCAGTGGAAGTATATTGAGGCCATCCATGAGCAAATAACGCTCATCAGAAAATCACATAGAGAAATACAACGAGCAATGGCATCTCTAGGCAGTATGCCTGATTTTGCCACTAGAATGATTAATGTGCTGAACTATAGAACAAGTTCCCAGCTCATTAAAATGGGAATTGGAAACAGGACAGAGACCATCTCACTAATCAAAAGGGTCTTGACATTGAGAAACCTGATCCAGACCCTGGAACGAAGAGTGCAGGACATGCAAGCCGACATCAACAAGTTTCAGAATAGGTTTTTGGCATTACAAAACAGAGGTCTGCCTAGCCTGCTGGAGCCATCAGGAAAATTGCTCTCACATGAGAAATATGCCAAGAGAGTAAACACTTTTGCACTAAATCATATCTCAGAGGTAGCCAGTTCATCAGCAGAGACAGGACCAATAACAAGGCAGACCCTCTTCAACAGGGTAGAAAATTTATTTTTTATTATGAATGAGATCACACATTTGTTTGATGAACCTCCTCATTTTTACAAATATAAAGAGGCCAATGAGACCATGGGATCAATTTTGAAGCACCAATTGCCTGCACCAGATGTGTGGGAAGAGTTGATATGATTATTGTTAAATCAAAGTCAGTAATTGTGATTTTGCTTTTTGAAAATATTTAAATCTTCATACACAGGAAGACAGAGACACATCAACAGGTATGTAGAAAGAGGTTGAGCCAACTCAACATAAGTATTCGGCCACCACAGCAGCATCAACAGTCACAGGTGACAAGGCCGAGAAGCTATAGCAAGATACAGCTGCACAGAAACGTCATTCAGCAGTTATATCAAAGCGCTCAACCGACTCCATGAGCTCCAAAGGTCAAAATAGTTTTGACAGGAGTTAAGAGCCTTTAAAGTTCATTAAAGATTGTAATAACTTCTCATCTGCAAACTCTGTACGAGTTAATGAAGATATTTTCCCTCTCAGATGACTCAATGCCTGAGATATTTTGTAATAAACTTCTATATATTCCCCCTCAGATTTGTTAGCAGGGGTTGGACATTGGATGTAAGAAATCTTTTGATATCTATTCTGCTCCTCTTCTACTGTAAATCTTCAGAGAATTAATACAAAGGATGATGGAATTTCCAAAGCTCTGTGTCTCTTGATGTCTTGCTGGTGTATGGCTGAATGTTGCATGGATTCCTGCGTATCTCATGACTCAATAAGTTTTCTTGTTACTCTTTGTTATATGTTTGTTATCTTTCATATATCATTCATGTTTCCCATGTTTTAGATATCTAATAGCAAGGAAAAAGAATAGTCTCAGGATTTAATTACAGATTACCTTGAACTCAATCTAAGCTATTATAAATGTTTTCTTCAGTTATGCTAATGAAAGTGTAATTCTTAATTACTACCTTTCACACTATATCATCACAGTGATTTATTGTTTCAGGAATTCAAGTTTTGCTCCTGAGGAATACATCCTTTTCTCACATCCCAGCTTAGTGAAGAATTCTTAACTCCTTTTCATTGGTTGTTCACACTTCATTATCACAATCTACAGTTTGTTTCACAAAATATATAAAGGCCCTGTAATTCCAGCTGCACCAAGTCAGGATCTCAAGAAACCAGCAGCCACAGACTCCATTGCCCAATGGATTAGTTTACCTGCAGAGAACATTTCAAAACTATCAGAAATCATCCTCCCAACCAAACACAAAACAAACAAACCTTTAACTCATAACTAGCCTAAAATCTCCACAAAACAGAGACAAACCCAACACAGAGAGCCCTCTCTGATTACAGCTGGGCTAGAAGCTGTAATCCAAAGATTGGTTAGTGGTTACCCCGGTCGTATTCCCTTGGGAGTCATAGGGAACAACTTGGGTGTTAACAATTTTCACTAAAGGTTGGCTTCTATCCAAGTGGCAAAAGTAAGGTGAGTAGTCACCCACCAATCTACGCTATAGTTTTGTCATTTTTGTAATGCTGCACCTGTCACTAATGGTTGGATTTCCATTTCCAGTTTGTAATGATTTGAAAAACTCCCCAACTTTGGGTTGTTCCATTTCCTAATGGAAAAGTCTATTTATTGTATGAACAACCATTTGCAAAGGGTTGGTTGTAATTTCTGGGAGACTGTGAGAGAGAAACTCAGCTACTCATTGTATATTTTGACAGAGAATTAATGAAAGGTAGCGGCTCCGGTTCATGAGATTCATGTGGTGTGAGTGTAGCAAATGTATTATCTTTCTGTTTCATGTAGTAAGATAAGGTAGAATTCATGTTTATTGCTCTGCCTGTGGGAAAGTTTCACATTCTGTGTTCTTCTTCTGTTGAAAAGGATTCATGTATTTATGCCCTTTTCACCCTCCTAAACAATCTTTCCATTTCGCATTATTTCAAATTTAATTGATAGACTTTCCGCCTGTCTTGCCTCACGAAGTAATCCGTGCCTTTGTGTTAAATTCTCTGCTCATGTTGTTAGTTGGTCCCATACATCCCATAAACTCAGTAATTTATCAAAAATTACCTCTTGTTTCCATATTTATTTACCTAGCCTAGAATCAATATTCATTGTAAGTCATCTCAGACCATATCGTTTATTTATTTACTAAGTGTGACCTGGAGAGAGCCCTCCCTTGTTCTGGTAGGGCTAGATACCAGACTGAGCGTGGTTTGTGGTTACCCTGAATTTTGCCTTCCTTCAGCCTAAGGCAGATTTAGGCTCTAACATAGTGGTGACTCTGCTGGGGACACAAAATGGTCTGCTTGTAGATTCTCTTGCCCCAGGACATATCTCAAGTTCAGATCTGATGGTTGATGGTGGACAACGATTAGATAGAAGATGGCTGAAATCATTCACCTAGTGACTCCATTGACTGAAGAACCCAACAATCAGGGCTTCATGGTGACTCCACTAGATGACTAACTCTTTCTCTCTGAAAATGGAAGGATCTTACATAAAGTTCGGGTATCCAAAGTGGAATGGTATTCCAAACCTACTCTACCTTCTTGTGAATTACTTCTTTGCTATTCTTGAAGTTGTCCTGAAAGTTTTTCAGGACTTTTTGTATGATAAAGGTGATCAAAATCTTCAATCAACCCGTTCAAAAAGCGTAAATACTAAGTTTCCCTTGGATCCTAGCCTCCTTACTTTCCCTATATCTTATGATGATTCTCTGCAAAGTGATAAGCCTAAAGAAAACAAAACTGATCCCCTCACTCTTGTATATATTCCTACAGTTGTTATAACCCTAGATAGGTATAAACCTCTTGTTTTACCTTTTGTTCTTCATGCTTTCCCCAAAAACTAGGATCTATACTTGCCAAGATTTTACGGTGAATGTAAGAATGTCAATGTTGAGCAACATGTGCAAAATGTTGAGACTTTTCTAGACCCTTTTGAAATTGAGGAAGAAGATGCCAGTATAAGGCTTTTTGCTCTTTCTTTGCAATGCAAAGTCAAGAGTTGGTTCAAAGCCCTGCCTGGATGTGAGCATCACAGATTTACAGCAGTTCATCAAAGTTTTTCTTGACAGGTGGAGGATTAGACAAAACCTTTTCCTTATCGTAGAAGAGTATAATCAGCTGAAAAGACTGCTAGGGGAGACAGTACAATAGTTTTCAGCCAGATTTAATCAAGTTTATTATTCAATGCCAGTTGATATAAGACACCCTCCTGGATCTGCTCTCTTGCACTACCCGGGTGCCTTTGATCCAGAAATGGAGTTTCAGCTGAGAGAAAAGAATGTCGCAACACTTGAAGAGATGCAAAACAATGCAGTAAATGTAGAGGCTCATTTGTTGATCAAAAGGGCAAGGTTGAAAGAAGAAGAGATGAAAAACGTGGATCCAGAGAAAACTACACCTTCAAAGGGAAAGCTTGACATTTTGGTGAGTGCAGTAGAAGAGATGGTGAGGAAAATGACTGCAAAAGATGAAAATGATGTTCATGAATAAGTGGTTGATCCAAAAGATTTTGTTTCTTATCTCAGTAGTCATAAGTATTGTTTTGTAGATCATCTTGGAGAAGAAAGACCTGTTGATATGACATGTATGCTTGACGATGTGTTTTATACTGACGATTTGCCTCAGTTTGATCAGTATGATGATGATGATTATGCTCTCCAAAGAGAAGCTAATCTTGCAGACAAATCAGCAGCTAGTTTGTGGGATGAGGAAGTTTGCTTACAACAACTCGAGTACAGTGATCAACCGATGCATATCAGCTATGGAAATGATGAGGAAAGTGTAGCACATTTTGAAGTAAGTGAAGGATCTTTTCCTTTTTGCTTTGATTAATATCAGTTCATCAAACATAATTTCCATGCAATCAGACATCAGCTATCAACAAATCTTGATTTGGATCCTCTTGAGGGTGATGAAAACTTTGTTCCAGACTTCTTATATTCAAAGTTCCAGCCCCCAAATGCCATTAAAGGTTAGGTTGCACATGAAGAAATAGAAGCTGGCATATATGATCAAACGGTACAAGAAGATTCCTCACCTTTCCATTTTGAATCATTTCAATTTTTGTGGGGTAAATTGCATAGTAAATCTTCAAATGAAAAGCTTGTCAGAAATCAACACTCTCTAAGTTTTAATGTTAAGGATGAGAAAGATGGCGAAATTTTTGAGTAGTTCGTTAATAAGAAATCTTTCCCTAAAATGATTGATGAATCATTTTGGATACAGAACCAGATTTGCAGCCACCAAACACAATTCAAGGTCAGATTATAGATGAGGATGAGGCAGACGAAATACATGATGTAATGATGCAAGAGGATTCTCTACCCTATTGTTACGAAGCATTTCAGTTTATAAGGCAGAATATTCGTAATATCTCTAAAGAAAAAGATGAACAACCAATAAGATGTCATACAGTTTCAATAGATACATCGCAGCAGTCTCCTCAAGTTTTTGATGATCCTTTTGCTCATGTGTTAGATTTTGTTTGCTGTAAAAATTCTTCTTCATCAGCTTACCATGTGACAAAAGAGAATGTTGATAATCATCTGTTTCAAGGGTCACCTTCATTGTCTTGTTTAACCGATTGTTCATTTCATAGCCCATACAAAAGTTTGCAGTCATATGAGGAGATTGATAAAGGAGGCTTTGGTTCTGTTTGGAATCAACAACAGAGTTTGGTTCTTCATGAAATTTAGGATCCTTTTGACCGCTTGCTGCAATCATCAGAGAAAGATAGTGCAGATGTGAGGAAAATTTTAATATCCAGCTATGAAGATTACTTGGACTAGAGAAGTAATGTGTTAATGGAAATCAATGGCGATGCTTATGAAAATCCTTTTGCAGTATTCTTGAAGTCATCCAGCCAATTCATGCTTTGCAAGTTTGTCAGCAGTGGACTTGATTCCAAGTTTCCATGGGAGTTGCCTTTTGATTCTTCCCTTTTCCTGTGCATCAAAAAGCATTTGGGAAGAAAAAAAATACCAGCCATAATGCTTACCTAGTTGCATTGGTTATTCCATCTCACTTGACCGGGTGGTAGAAAGAGTAATTAGGGTAGGTTTGCTGAATAAGCTCAAATATGAGCATATTTCCAGTTTGTTAGTTAGGGTTTAGTCATCTCTGGTTTTGTTATGGTTTACAGTTTGAGTCTTGAGTCAAAATCCGTCTACATAATGTCAGTTTCCATGTTTTGATTCCATAGCCCAATGGATGAAGGCACTGTCTACTCTCCCAAAGGTCTGCAGTTCTTGGCACCTCCAAGGAGCTGGAGCTACCATCCCTATTAGAGAAAATGTTAGAGTCGGTCTTGTCAGTCCTCTGTCAGAGATCAAAACTCTTTCTGCATCTCATTTTTAGGTGTCTCGCTCCATTCACTCAGCTACATTCCGCTAGGGGCATTCCATAATCTGACGGAAGGGTCTTCTCAGTCATTTACCCTCATGCCTTATCCTGTTGGTTTAGGTCTGTTTGTCAAATCATTTTAAAGGTCATTTACAGCCCTGTTCTAATCTCTTGATAAGCAAAGTGTCAACTTGGTCATTAGGTCTAGGGTTTGCAAATTTTTGTTCTCAAAGTGCTTCAATAATACTTGCAAGCCAGAGGAAGGTTCAATAATTCACTCAAATGATGTTTCTGAGTAAGGAAAGATGAATTTTGGAAAATTGAGAGAGGTTTTTGTCCAAAATAGGCCAAGGAAGAAAAAACTCCTTCACATTTTACACAGGTGTCATGGTTTTAGAGAAATGTCAAAAATACAATTGCCTCGAGAGAATTGGTGCACCTCTAAAGTGACTTTGGGAAAATCAAGTTTTCTCCTAGTTTGGTTAGCCAAATGACTTGCTTGATGAGTAAAATTATAACTAGACAAAAAGAGATTTCCAATGAACTATAATGATCTCAATTTGGAGTTGAGTAACACCTTTAAAAGTTGACTGCAATAGCACTCTGCCTTGAGGCAGCCTCATTTGCCACATTTTGACCAGTCTTGGGCGATTTGATTTCTAACAGGGCAAATGAAATCCAAATTGAAAAATTCTAGTTGGATTGGAAAGCAGACTCAAGGACCATTCCCACGAGGTATCCTACACACAATTTGGACACTAGGAAGGCCTCCAAAAGGCTCCTGTAAAAAGGCACGGCACACAGAGGGAGCGTGGCGCACTGGGAGAAATTTTCTAGTGTAAATTTACACTCGCGCCTAAAAGTTATGAAATTCATTAAAAGCTTCCTCCAAATTGAATATTCTTCATTCCAAAAGTAGGTAAAGCCTCCATTTTTGTGTTTCATCCAAGTTTGTGCTAGGTTATGGTGGTTTATGGATGCTCATGATTGAAACAAAAATTCAACCCTTTCATTTTGAATTCCTCACATGTAAAGTGTTGCCTAGGGTTTCAAAACTTGTCCACCACCAAGATTACTCTTTTCCATTATCTCTCTTGTCCTTAAAACCCTTTTTTCCTTGACTCCATTGTTCCCCATCCCCTAAAGTTACTAAACCCTATCCTAAATTCCCTTTCCCAAAACCTTCAAAGGTGAAACCCTAAACCCTATCCCACACATAAAACCCCTCAAACCCTCCCATATTTCCCAAACAAATTTCTCCCAATAGTCCCTAATCCCTCACTATTTTTCCCTCCCCTTATTTTCCCTCATGTCATTATTTTCTATTGGTGACAAAGGTCAAGCACATCATCAAAGGCATTACAAGACAGTGTGACATATCAACACCTATTTGTCCAAGACAGTTTGTCCACCAACAGACATGACATCTGATTCGTCATATGATCACGAAGAAGAGACACACAGTGATTCGCCAACAAAGGTACATGCACCCAGGAGGCCTCATAGAGGTGGAAAAACATCTGTGAAGACCAGCAAGCTGCCCAACGAAGCCTAAATGAGAAGACACCCATTCAGCAGGAGATAGAGGCTGATTGAGAGAATTGGCTCGAGAGGATCAACATCCACTTAGAGGAGATTTTGGTGAAAGAAAGCAATGAAAATCGCATGCTTAGGCACATGAAAAACCATTATTGGACACACAATCATGTTTGCAAGGCACGAGTCAGGAATTTAAAGGCAAAACTAAAGAAGGTAATAAGGAAAGAAAAAGAGGCAAAGGGAGCATGATCGTCTTTAGATATTGGCCAAAGCCTCTATATCTCAGCATGTCACTTGATGGAGAAGCTCCAGCCCAAATTTCAAGAAATTTGGATCATTGTTTGCATTTTGGCAAATTTTTGTACAAAAAACAGGGTTTTTCTCCCTGTGCGCCACACCATTGGCGCGACGCTTATGATAGGGAGGTCCAAATCACAAAAGGTTTATATTTTTGGATTCGACATGAAAAATCATGACTGCTAGTGCATGGCCAAGAAGTTTGGGCAAGGTTTGAGTCCCCAGGAGGTCAAAAATACTAAAAAAATGACCTCTCTGCCCCTATTTTGACACACAGGAAGCAGTCTTGGGAGATTGAAGTTTTGGAGGGGAAAATGAGCACCAAATTTATAAATTCCACTTGGGTTGGAAAGAAGATAGATAGGGATTTCTAACAAGCACACTTGGGCACAATTGTGACTTCAGAAAGTATCCCAAAATCTCCTCCAAAGTGGCACGAGGCATACAATTTTGGGCGCGGTGCATAGAGACCCAAAGGCCAAAATCACTTCCACTCCGCGAAATTTCGATTCGCGATTTTCTCCAAGTGGGCCCGCTCATTTACACTAAATTTTTCCCAGCACCTAAGGCAAATTTTAAAAGGTATTTTCACTAAAGATTGGCTTCTATCCAAGTGGCAAAAGGAAGGCGAGTAGTCACCCACCAATCTAAGATATAATTTTGTCATTTTTGTAATGCTGCACCTGTCACTAATGGTTGGCTTTCCTTTTCTAGTTTGTAATGATTTGAAAAACTCCCCAACTTTGGGTTGTTCCGTTTCCTGATGGAAAAGTCTATTTATTGTATGAACAACCATTTGCAAACGGTTGGTTGTAAAATCTGGAAGACTGTGAGAGAGAAACTCAGCTACTCATTGTATATTTTGACAGAGAATTAATGAAAGGTAGCAGCTCCGGTTCATGAGATTCATGTGGTGTGAGTGTAGCAAATGTATTATCTTTCTTCATAATAATGAAAGTGTTGCAAGCCTAAATGCCATTATTTATAAATATTTTTCTTCATCATTTATAAATAAAGGTTGTGTGCAGCTTATTTAAAATGCCACATTGACTAGTTATTTGTTTAATCATACAATATAATCATGGTTAAATATGTTTAAATTTCTATAAATTAGACTACAAAATAAATATTTTCCAAATAGTTTAATCTTGGTAAATCAGTAGTTAGGTAGAAAATGGGACTAATTCAACTATTTAATATGAATCAACAGTAGAAATAAGTGATAGGATTTAGATAGTTTTTCATTTTTCATAAAATAAAGTAATATGGGTTTTCTAGTCTAAGTGCACCCCTTAGAAGAATAAAAACATTGGTTAAGTTAAACGGTAGGAAGAAATAGTTGGCTTATAAATATGCTTATGTGCCATTTTATCCTAAGTTTTAATGAAATTGTAAGAGGTAAAAAGGTAAAATGTGGATAAATTATTTGACATATTTTATATCACAAATATTATCCCAAGTTCAATAGAAAAAGATCGAAAGGCACATATGGACAAGATGGTTTTTTTGTATACGGTTAAAGGACATTATTGTTAGAGCATCAGGATTTTCCACCTTCACGATCCACGACCCTCATTTTCTTTCAGTCCCCCTCTCCATCCTACCTTACTGCCAATTGGGGGGGTCCGAAAAGGTATTTTTTTCCACCAGGCCCCATCAATACATGGTGTCCTCTACTTATTTCTCACCACCTCTTGCGATACCACTTACTACCCTCTACCCCCTCCAAAACAACCTTCCCTTCAACCGTGTGATCATGACCCTACCCTGATACCTTTGCCACTCATCTCCCACCACATTGTAGAGCCATTTCCCAATTAAATTCTCTCTCGACAGAATTACTATTGGGCATTTAATTGGCTTTCTCAAGTAATCGTTCAGCCTTTAATAATCCCACGCCACCTCCAACAGAACTTCCCATATTTTCTTAAAAATCCTTGAATAGTGTTCAATTTTTTCTTTCACTACTCATTCTCCATAATTCCCACTTTCCGGTAAGTGACCATTTTCAAAGCATTCACAGAACTAGGCCAAGACTGAAATTGAAATCCCTCTGTCTTTTTCCCTTGACAACTCATTACCTCATACTGTTCCTGAAAATTTATCCTTTCAATTACTGTTATCTTTCACCGATCTAATCATGCCTCTAAAGAGCAAAACCCAGGAGAAACCTGTCAATCCATTAATCCCTCCCTCCATAGATTTATATCACATTCCTTTAACAAATAGGGATTATCATATCAGTGAAACACATTGGGACTATGAGTTGTTAGAGCTCTACTATTGGTTGGAGGGAAAACATGCTGACAAAACAAATGAAATTGGACTCTAGGAGTCCAATCTCCCTCATTACATTTTCCCTTTAACCTTTCATGCCCCTGAATTTACCAGAAAATGTCAAGCATATTATGCCCCTAGCTAAAGAGCCATTATGGTTCCATCTGGTGACATCCTATTTACCATTATTGCCCAATCTATAAACCAAATGATGTTGGCTCCCCCTATGGTAAACAGTGGCACATTCTCCTTAGAAGCCCTCACCCAACTCTATCAAAAGGTCGATTTTGCTACCAAGGCCAAGATTTTTGAGATCTTCTTACCTGAAATTTCCTAATTACCCAAGGAGAACCCTCCATACGCTTCCTCAATCTTCCGTGATCAAGATAAACATATTATAACCATAATTTCATATATTTTGGATTGTTATTCTAATCAATCAATAGATAAACCCATTCTAGAGTTCCTTTCTATTTTTTCCACAGAGAATAAACCATCCATTTTGTTCAATTTCAATCAATTTTTGGCTAATAGCATCCATGAGAAGTTTCTAAAATTTCCAATAGAGAAGGTGTTTAATTACATTTCCATTTTAATCTACATGTTTATTTATTATCAAGCAAACAGGTTCAGTTTTGTAATGCAGAATCTAGGTGATGAGGGAAACCAATAGCCTGTGATATTTGGACTTCATTGGTCATGAAAGAGCAACAATAATTCTCATACAAATAGTTCATTTAAGAGTTTTTGCACCTAGCAATGAAAATCCTTAATAGTTCCATACAACCCAGAATAAGTGAAGATATCAAAAGGATTTTACATCTAACAGATCAGACCAAGGAAACCATTTGGATGTGTATCCTAAAATCTATGAATGAAGTTTGGCCATGTATCCAAATCATTTTCAAATAGAAATAATTGATATAAAAGGACACAGAAACCATTCTTCAGGTAAGGGAAAGGCTGGGAGATCTGCCCATAGAAGCCTCCAATATCATCATATTCCCAAACTCGAAGATTAAATATGAACTTGAAGAATTAGAAATTAGTGACAGGACTTCCACTATTTTGGAATTCAAGAAAGTTTTGACTAACAGGAACCTCATTGATCAATTGGAAGAAAGGTGTGAGATATTAGCGTTGGTAGTGAACAAGTTTTCTAGCAGAAGTGAAGCATTAATCCAGAAAGGACTACCCAACATATATGTGATTAATGATAAATTGATCACTCAAGAAGATTATGTCCTAAAGAAGAAGGAAGTAGCTAGAAGCAGTGTCAAATTCAGTGGTATAAAATGAAGTATGATCGCAAGAGAATTTTTAGAAACCATGGAAAATGACTTCTATATCCAAAATTAAGTAAAACATTTTTTTACATTAAAACCAATTTTTGTGAAGTATACTGAGGTTGATGAGATTTACCAGATGGTAATTATTAACCATACCATATGAAAAAAGGTGGGAAGAATTATGTCATTTGTTGGATTAAAGGGTAATTTGGATTCAATAAAACAACAACTAGCACATCAGCGCAACACAGTTTTGAGGTTGATTCATCAACCGAATCCACTAAAAGATAGCCACCTTTCCATGCAGTTGTCTACGTTGCTTATTTTTCTACCAAAGATAAATTTTATTGTTTAGAATAAGGCTAATAATACACTGTCGGTTGAGACAACGACTTCGTAATTATTTGTATAAATACTTCACTGTTTGAAATATTAAAGGTTGATTGTTGAATATAATTTTCCTCTGCAAATTGTAATTTTCGACTTGCTAAAAGAATAAAAACTACAAGGGCATTTTCACAGGATTCATGTGGTGTACGAAATGGTGATGTTTTTCTTCAGTTTATGTGTTTAGTCATTGTTTCCTTTCTCTTTTATTTATGAAAATATTAATTACTTAAAAGAAATTGTGATGAATAGGACATGTCACACAGAGCACCCTATTCTAGTTGTTAGTAATTTACATGTTTTCTGCTGAAGTCAAATTACGGAATTCTTAATTTCTCCTTAATTTCTATTGAATCTTACATTTATGCTATCTCATAATCCATTTAAATTTTTGAAAGATCCAATTAGTGCAACCTAACTTGCCCTGTGAAACTTCTCTGAATTTTTATGTAAATCCAGTTAAATCTTTAGACTCCATAACCAATGGAATTATAACAATTAAACCAACCAAAGAATTCAATCAAAACAATTAGTACAGTCATAACTATCCTAAAGGTCACATAAAGCAAAGCTAAATTTTACATATAGATCCCTCTCTAAAGCTGGCAGGGCTAGATCCCAACTTCCAAAGTGGTTTTGATGTTCCCTATGTGTTGACTCCCTCAACCTCAAAAATACAGAATGAAAACATGCACAGTAAAATATGTACACATAGCACACATGCAAAATACCACATGCGTACAATCATCACAGATGAAACATGTACAACATATACAACATATGCACAATAGTAATACTACACATCCGAAACCAAACTGTCCTTACTAAGAAACCTTGCTTCCAATGTCTTATTCATGCTTATCCTAGCATGTCGTAGACCACACTGCTTTCATTTCGATGATGTATCCCTTCGTATAACCTATCCATAACATAGACATAATATAATCACATAATATCAACTCATAACCACATGATACTAATGTCATATATTTTCATGACTACTCTTCCCAATTCATTCACCGTAAGGTGGGAAGACTTATGTGATTTGCTAAATTAAAGGGTAATTCGGATGCAATAAAACAACAACCAATAAAAAAGCCAACACATAAGTGCAACAACGTTTTGAGGCCAATTCATCAACCGAATCCACCAAAAAAACCCACCTTTCCATGTAGCTATCTATGTTGCCTATTTTTCTGCCAAAGATAAATTTTATTGTTTAGAATAAGGCAAATAATACACTGTCAGTTGAGACAATGATTTTGTAATTATCTGTACAAATACTTCACTGTTTAGAATATTAAGGGTTGACTGTTGAATATAATTGTCCTCTGCAAATTGTAATTTCCCAATTGCTAGAAGCATAAAAAATACAAGGAATTTTTCACAGGATTCATGTGGTGTATAAAATGGTGATGTTTTTCTTCAGTTTATGTGTTTAATGATTTTTTCCTTTCTCTGTTATTTTTGAAAATCTCAATTAGTTAACAAAAACTATGATGAATAGGACATGTCACACAAAGCACCCTATTCTTACTGTTAGTAATTTACATGTTTTCTGCTTAAGTCAAATTAAGGAACTCTTAATTGCTGCTTAATTTCCACTAAATCTTACATTTCTGTTCTCTCATAATCCATTTAAATTTCTAAAAGATCCAATTAGAGCAACCTAGCTTGCCCTATGAAACTCCTCTAAACTTTTATGCAAATCTAGTTAAATCTTTGGACTTCATAGCCAATGGAATTATAACAATTAAATCAACCAAACAATTCAATCAAAACAATCAGTGCAGTCATAAGTAGGCTAAAATTCACATAAAACAAAGCTAAACTTTGTAGAGAGATCCCTCTCTGAAACTGACAGGGCTATATTCCACCTTACAAAGCAGTTTTGATGTTGTTTTATGTGTTTAATCCCTCAACCTCAAGAATACAAAATGACAACACGCACAGTAAAATATGTACACACACTACATATGCACAATAATACATGCGCACAATCATCATAGATGCAACATGTACAACAGTTACAACATATGCACAATAGTAATACTACGCATCTGAAACCACACTGTCCTTACCAAGAAACCTTGCTTCCAATGTCTTATTCATGCTTATCCTAGCATGTTGCAGACCACATTGCTTTCATTTCGATGATGTATCCCTTGGTATAACATGTCCATAACATAGATGTAATATAATCACATAATATCAACTCATAACCACATGATACTAACGTCATATATTTTCATGACTACTATTCCCAATTGATTTGTCATAAGACTAGGAACCTCTTCATGTCATTTTCTTGTGTAAGAAACCACTCCTCCACTAGAATGATTCTTAATGACCCTATTGGACAGTGACATAGATACATAGACACATACATACATATACATAAACATTAGCATAAAATAGTAATGATCCATGATGACCTTGTCAAATAACAATATACATATATACAGATATGCATATAATCATTAGCATAAAGAAATCATGATCACAACATAAATACTAGATATCAAGGCCAAGGTTAAGATAACTCCCTTTTTTCATGCACAACATTGATAACAAACATTCCAAAATTATTCAAGACATCCAATATCTAAGGTCCATTTGGTGACCCTTCTCTTACCTATCCTACAATTGTCCATTTACACCAATAGACCCAACTAGTCCAATTGGATTTCATAGTGTTACCCTCCATTGCACTTACTCATGCACAGAGCTTCATCTTAATACTACATTACCTTTCAAGTACCACACAGCTCTCCCAAAATCCATCAAATTTCCTCTTTCCCAAACAATTCCCAAGACTCAAAACATAAAAGTCAAGAGAAGAATAAACTAAGAAGAAAACCATGAAATTCAATAACCATATGACACCACAACAAAGTGGAAAGGCCTTGCACTAGACATAAACAAAACCACAATCAAGCTCAACAATTCATAAAAGACCAAAATCACAAGACTTGAAGCAAACATCATGACTCAATCCCCATGGTTCCCAAGGAAATCTCAACCTGAGCCTTCTTCAAAATTTCCTGGAAATTTCTTTTGCCATGAAATCCCTACATCATACTACCATAAACACATAAATTTTAGTGTATATATATAACATAACAATACACCAATTATATTATCTTGTTATTCCAAGCATGCTTCCTTGTACTTGATCACATCTGTTTCATGTTTCAAGGGACTCGAAATCCCTTGATAGATCTACTTGTAACTAGGAACTGGCTAATATACCTGTCAAATGCATGTCCATGAATATAACAAATATCCACATAATGTCGGACAAAATAAAGGTTAAGGATACTTCTTGTATGTGAAGCACTCATTCGTTTGGAATTAGGGTTTCCAAACATAGCCAAAGGAATTATTGTCCAATTCATTTCTTTTACCCTTTTGACCTTGTTGCAATCGAGGCTTACTATGTATTGTCACATCACCCAACTATTATCTATATAAACATATAAACTATTACCTTTTCATACTAATACAAAGCATGTTTCCTGCAACTGTTTACCCATGTCAATAACACATTCCAAATATCAATACAATCATATCTATCAATTTGAAGTCAAACTTTAGAAACAATCATGTCATAATCCATAGTGAACTCATAGTCATTAGATAAAGTACTACAATTGTCACCTACTATAATCAAGTGCATATCAACTGTCTCAACACATATGCTTTAGTACAATCATCTCAAAACAAGATCATTAAAACACATACTTTTATTATGTAACTCATCAAACATTCAACCAACTTGCAAACATACGAAGTATGCTACATAAGAAAACTCGTACCTTAGTGTACCTCGGGGGAGGCTATCTTATCTGCACAATCAATATAGTTAGGAAGATATAACATTGGAACATGTCAAATCAAACATAAATAAGATCACAATATCCATAACACTAACTAAATAAAATTTTCACATCATAAACTCATAAGTATTTATCGTTCATACATAACAACCACGTGTGCAAAGTCATCACAATTATGTCGGCTCATCCCTGAATATTGTAACCATAACCATCTTCATAGTCCAATCCAATTTAGCATGATACATATAACATCAAGATATTAATGTTATAACCCTAATCATCAAGTTAAATAACATATAACAACAACATGTCAACCTATAGCATACACATCAAAAACATGTAACATGATCATCAAGTTATCTAACATAAAACAAAAATAGCAATGCATACAACCATAGGTTACTAACATTCATGACTATCTGACACATGTGCATGTGACTATACTAATAAACTATCATCTATCATTTATGTAACCATAACATCCAAAATAGGTATATAAACCTAATGTATATAAAGCTAATGCATATGACAGTCCTTAATTTACATACCGGCATGCCAAACATATAATACCTCTATGACAATCTACTCTTAATTCAAGGTCCAATGCTACAACTTCACCTTAATGATTTGGATCTCCTATCCTATCTCAACCAACACATTAGCATCATAACAAACAATAGCACCATGACAACCTAAATTTTCATACAACTATTCATGCATAACTATAACCAAAACTATACATGCATAACAACTGCATATAGGCATATAAAGCATGAGTAAGAAACCATATACACATCATTCTAGCTAGATTCCAATCATCAGTGCATGACCATATCGACTACACAAACTATGACCTCATGCATGACAACAAAAACCACCTCATTTTCATTTGATAACATGTGAGCACTAGTGTGCATGACAATGAATAATAAACTGTACAAACATGAATACATACTCCACGACAACACCTTCAACCTTCACATGGTGATATCACTACAAACATGATCAACACCATGCAAATGCAACCAACACATGGACTACATTCATAAGCAGCACATATGAAACTAACATGAAATCATGATCAACACACAGCCCAAGGAGAGTGCAACCACGCTCTGATACCACTTTGTAACACCTTCCTCATATGATTCGACCTCCTAGTCACATTAAGGAGGTGGAACCAATGGAAACACACCATACAAACATTAATCATTAGCTACAAGACCCTGAGGAATCAATCCAATACTTCAGACAACTTGCCTTAGGGTCCCACTGAGCTTTTGGACAATTTAAGGCTCAATCACTTCCATGCTCTAAGTGTGACCATCAACACAAAGTCACTCTCATAGGCTTTCCTTCCAGTGACCAAAGACCAAAATTGCTAGTGTTATGCCACTGACTCTAGGATTTGAGCCACTTTTTTAGTCCTAGAGCCCAGGTCACTGCCTAGAATTGAACCACCTCTTCATATTAGTAAAATAAAATGGAAATAAGAGTACCAAAGAAAATACTTGTTGAAGACCTTGAGTTGACCCCTACTAGCCATGATAGCCATTTCGTCAAACATATTGCAAATGTGTAATCTACAGGTGTAATTAATAGTTCTGAGCATAGGGGTCTCATATTTAGCTGAGAATCACTAAGAACCATTGATGCCTCAACACATCAACTTCCATTCCATCCATTAGGTGATAAATACATTGATCATTCAATTACGAGTAAAAACATGATGAGATCCACCACATGGGTACTGTCATAAAACACATACATAACCAATAACCAACATAACAGGGACAAAAATATCAATGAACCCACAACCATACACACCACATATAATCCACGATAATACTCATAGAAATACCAGGAGAAATAACCTTTCATTAATAATCAAATATACAAACCCAGGATGGGACTTCCACATTCCACCTAACTGTAGAATGGCTGAGCCAAATCTCTCTTCATCCATTCACCCTCGTGCCATATTCCAAGCATGAACGTAGGATCTCATAGAACACATCAATAAAAAACCATCCAATGCTTCCAGAAGCCATCCACCTCAACCCATCAAATAGTGATTCCACCTCATGGTTGGATGTCAAAAAAATCGTCATCTGATTAGTCTCTATCCACACCTTCTAGGGCATCAGAGCATTTGCTCTAGCCAAGGCTCTAGGACTAACTCAACCCATAGCTATTGCCGAGATCCAGAGCATTTTTCCAACCAAGGCTCCAGGACTAGTAACTCAACCCACCAAGGGCTCCATATCATTTTTCCAACCAAGGATATGGGACTAGTAACTCAACCCACAACTACCATCGGGCTCCAGAGAATTTTTCTAACCAAGGCTCCAGGACTAGTAACTCAACCCATCAAGGGCTCCATATCATTTTTCCAGCCAAGGCTATGAGACTAGCAACTCAATCCAAGTTGTTACAGGGCTCTAGAGTTTTTGTCCAACCAAGGCTCTAGGAACTAGTAACTCAACCTAAGCTAAGGAAATGTGAGAACCATCCAAAAATAAAAATTAAAGTAAACCCACAATCACCATGGCTATCTAGGAAATGGCAAGGCTAGGCAATACATTGTAAATCTCAACCATCCTGCATGCCAATGATATATCATAACCAAGAAACCACATGCATGTGCCATGCATGCCAAAACTAGTGGAGAGATCATACATGCAACTTAGTACCTGCAAGAAAACTTGATGTAGTTGTTGATCCCAATGCCCTATTCCACTTTTATGCTCTTCCTTTTCCTTCTTGCTCCAAGAATACAAGTATACTACACCCTCCAAGAGTGCTCCAAGAAAACTCTATGTCTCCAAGAGTATGAGAGAGAGAGGGAATAATAAGAGAGCTCCAAAACTGAATTGACCAAGTCTTTCCCAATGATCATCACAAACCTTTTTATTAATGAGGCCTCTATTTTCTTCATTTTCCATTTTTTCCTTTATTTTCCTCCTCACATAAAACCTGTGACCTTTCACCTTCCTTTTCTCCTAATTTCCATCATTTTCATAAATAAAATACTAATAAATGCCTCATGCCTTTCAAAATCCTTTACCATTTCCTTAGCCATAATAAATCAAATCACCACCCATTAGGCTATTTCCCTCACCATTTAGCTTATAATATGTGTCCCATCACCATGGCCTTATATCTTATATTTACATGGATTTTTAACCAGGGTTGTTACATCTAACATCTGCACAAGATGTGGTGATGAAGCCTTGTTTTTGCAACCAACTTCATAGCATCACCTCTCTTACTCGATTATTCATGAAATTAATGCACATGATTGATTATAGCCATTTAAAAACCTATTGTGCTATACAAAAAACCTCCCCATTTCAAAAATTTTATCTAAAACTTTATGAAGAAATGGGTCCCCTTTTTAGAACTTAGATAAAGTCAATAAAACTTTTAAAAAATCAATAGTTTTGATAAGTATTTTTTTTCTAGGTTAAGTTCAATAACAATCGCAACTTTGCAAACTTTATACAACACATGAAAATCCTTATGAAAGGGTCTAATCTGATTTAAATATTAAACAAGACCTTGTCATAAAACAAATATAAATGAATTTGTTGCATCCTTTGTTTAAAAGATAGACTTAAGATTTCCATTGGCAATCGCCAATGCGATAACACCATCGGAAAGAACATATTGCAACTTATCAAGGAATCATTCCAAGGGGTCATATAAATATTCTGATGCAATAAGCTGATCACAATCGGCCATTGTTGAAAGCACAAAACACATAACAAAAGCCCATTTGGAATCCGCCAATGCGATTTCATTATTGGAAAGCGCATGTTTCAATAAAGGTGAAATATAATCATTAAGCGAATGTTTGCGGGTCTAAATTATAACTCAATTATAAATAAAAATCAAATTGTTTTATTCAAGCAATCTTGCTTACAATTTATCATAATCAAAACTTTACAAAGGAAACAATTAAGCATAACTATTATACCTCCTGATCTGCGATATGTGATTAATCACTTATCTCTGATCAGGAAGTTACAATATTTATTTTAAAAGAATCATTATCAATATTTGCGATGTGACATATCGTTATGGCATTTAAGTGTCACGTTGGAAGTTATGGAAAATCATTAATTAAGCAGTTATGGTTGAATCCTTCAAGCATTTCATCCGTGGTAGTGTAATATATCAAATCCATAACACTGATTGTGCTTAACTGTCATTAATCTTATATACTATGTATTAGCTTTGAACAAATTTTTCCTCTATTATGTTCTTTTGTTTCGTTGTACAGAGAAAGTCTAAATTTATGAATCCATTGAAAATGATGAAGAAATCAAAGAAACCAAAGGTCCCGTCATAACCAAAGACGAACCAGTAAAAAAAGGTCTTGATAGTTGATACTATTTTCCTCGGTCTAGGCCAGGCTTCATGGGAAGGCATATATAATTTATTGGAAGCTGAGGATCCAGAAGATATTGAAGAAGAAAAGGGAACATCAGATTCCACTGACAAGTCAGAGAGTACTCTTAAGGATTTGGCCAGCTCTTATCTTCATAGAATAGCAGCCTGCGCTAAAATATTACCCTAAAATGACTTGGTCAGATGGGTAATTGAGAGTATCAGTATAACAGGCAGAGCATTCTTTATGGTTGATTGAAGAATGTTCGGGTCATTAGGGTGGAGGATATAAAAAATATGTACCATTTGCTTGAACCATGGAAGTAGTACAACAAGGCATTTTTGGAATCCTTCACCGAGGAGAATGATGTGGAGTCGTACCCTATTAGGCAGTCAAGGAATTACCCAAACAAACACAAGCACGAATCATCAGGTATGTACTTCGTAGACTCCTTATCATCTCCTTACTTTGATTGCTCTCCAGGTAAACTCCCGACAGCAAAGGCACTAGAACATCATTGGAGACATGAGCTAGAAATCAGAGAAAAACAGATCGGAGAGGGCAAAACTTAACATGGGATACATTCTTGTTTTGTCTAATCAAGCCACATAGCCAGCAGATGCCCATGAAATGCCTTTCTGATGCAGTCAACTGCATGATTCCTGAACTCTCTGATGCCACCTACACAACCCAACTACATTCCAGGATAGTCAACCTCTAGAAATCCAGCCAATGCTTGCAATCTGTCAGCTACAAGCACAGGAAAGGAAGTTGATTCAATGAATTAGTTCAATCGCTATCGCATTGCTATTTTTATAGCAAATCCCATATTTTCATGTCTACAGTTTGAACAACTCAGTGATTTTTGTTGATAGTTAGTTTTTATTTTTATTATTTAAGACCCTTTCATGTATTTAGAAGGGGTCCTCAATTTGTATAAAACTTGACTTGGGAGTTGCACTTCTATACTTCTAGATATTTTTTTATCAAAAGTCGATCAAGCTTCTGCATTTTTGTGAAAGAATCTTTTTCAAGACTAGCACTTTTGCATCTTCTAAAGGTTTTATCAAATAGGAAAGTGCAAACAGAGTGTTGTTTACATTAGAAGGATTCAAATGCATGTGGTACTTCTATCACTGTTTTTTGTCTTATTTCCTTATGTGAATGAACATTTCTTAAAAGTTGTTGTCATTGATATATGTATGCTTTTTCAAATGATTCTTTATTTTATCATTTCTAAATATTGAAAATTGTTTATTTCAAAGGATATATGTCAGCGATATATATTTTGATGAATGCGATAATGTTTTTATAATTACTTTGTTTAATTTCTTAAACAAAGTAACCATTATATAAATGAATCTTTCTATTGATAAGTAAGCCATTTATATGATTATTTATCTTTTAGGAATAATCAAAAATCGAATTATTTATAGAATACCTAGGTTAGATTAACATATTTGTATATTTTTGAATTGTAGGATAAAACACTTATCACCTTCGTTACACATGATAAAACAATCACCCATCAACTCATACATCATTGGGAAACCGGTCCCATTATATCCAGTCAGAGCCACCATACCAAACAAAAAAGGAGTTGCACTAAGGTCTAGACTGGGTGGTTGATGCTAGGATTTTAGAGGCATCAACATTTTTGGTGCTAGAAGGAGGGAATGAACTATGAATGGCCAGCTAAAACAAATCATTAGCCCATTCTAAGAGTAAATCTCCCTCACCGTCTCCTACAACTTCTCCTACGCATTCTAGATCTCCCATTTTCAAGCGAGAAGTTGAAGAGACAACACCCATTGCCGAAAAATTGAACACACTTGAAAATTCTTCCCTTGAACCCCCTGAAGTTAAGTCTTTGATTCATAAACTTCAAGGGTTTTCAATATCCCAAGAATAGTCTGAGTTATCCCAAGGCAGTGTGACTTCTCAATACATTCTTTCTCAGCCTCTTACAAGATTAGAGAGTGAAAAGCATGGTATCGAACCAACAAAATTTCCTCTACTTAGTCAAAAAAGAGCTAGGAAGACACCTTTAAAGTCTGACAGTGAGACTCTTTCATCATCATCTTCCATCTCATCCAAACCATTACAAAGTCAACCATCCATTCCACAACTACACATCATAGTCCCAAAGGGTACTGGTACTCCAAAATCCTCTACCCAATCACTTTCAACTACTTCTTCACCTTCTTCTGTTGTTAGTTCGTCAATGGCACATACTCAACCACAACCTAGGCCATGGAAAAATCTAGGAGTGGTCACAATGCCTGCACCTTTGAGTCAATTGCTGGCCCATCCTCAAAAGTGGTTGCCAAAGTTTAATCCTAACATTTCCATACTAGTAGAGGAACACATAAAAAAAATTATGTTGTTAATAAACTTAAATGGGGTGATAAAAGAAGATGTTGTAGTTAGGATTTTCCCATACACCTTACAAGGAGTAGCTAGAACATGGTATTTTTCATTACCACCAAGACCCATTAACAGTTGGAATGCTTTCCAAGAGTATTTTTTAACTAAGTTCGAAGATGATAGGTCCATAGCAACATTAATCAATGATCTCTCCAATCCTAAAACTGAATCAAAAGAACCCATTAAAGATTTCAACTCGCGATTTAATCAACTCTCAAAAAAATTCCGGCTACGTCTATGCCTAGTGAAGAAGTCCGAAGCAAATGGTATATTTCTGCTTTATCTTTGAATATAGCCATCTTCGTTGATAGGGCTACAAAGCCCACACTAGTAGAGAATATGAAAGAAGTGATCATCGTTGAAAAACGTATTATTGCTTCAAAAAAGAAAACCGCTCTTGAAGAAAGAAAGTCCAAAAAATATACTTTTAAAGATGATTTTAAAAAGAAAGCAACTAAAGATCCATACGATATGGAGGGTTTCCAAAACGTTTTGAAGACTATGTCCAATGAAATGGTAGAGATAAAGAAATAGGTAGCTAAAATCTCTACTAAAAAACCATTTAGGAACTTCAAAAGAGCTTAATCAAAACCACCTGATGCCATATCTTATGCATAATCAGATCCAAATAATGATGAGGATGAAGACATAGTTTTGTCATCAGAGCAAACAAAAGAAGATGAGATAGTTGAATGTCACGGTATGTGGGACTTCATTTTTCCTAACTCTGATACTAAAAGCGAATAGGAAGTTCTCCCAGTAAATACCAGAAGTAAAATTGCTGCAAAGCCTATTCAAACAACTCAAAAGAAGAAAAATACAATCCCTACTACCAAAGATAAGGCTCCCATGAAGAAAACTCCAATTTTGCCTACCCAAAATTAGCCACCATCTTCCAATCCACCCTCATCATCTAAGACATTGGTAGTCTTTGACTCCATGGGTTACAACATTATTGAAAACATGAAGAAGACTAGAGTGAATATTTCTTTATTTGAGCTTAGCAAGCTCAGACATCAACAGAAATTGTTGCTCAAAGAGTTAAATGCAGTACCTTCTTCTCCTCTTCCAAATGTTGTATTATCCAAGGTGGCTAAAGGATCAGGTAAACCACCATCAGATAAAGTAGATGCTATTGATGCAATTTTGATTGGAGATAGATCTACTTCTCATAAACCTCCTTTTCTCTTGACGTATGAGATCTACAATAGAAATCTGCACAACTGCTTAATAGATTTAGGGGCTTCATCAAACATAATGCCAACCTTGGTTTGCTCAAAATTAAACATTTAGCCCAAAAAATATGTAGTACATATTGTTCAGTTAGATCGAACTAAGGTTCAAGTCTTAGGAGAGATTAATTTAGTCACCATTAGGTTATCATATGATCCTAGAGTAGTCTAGAGAATTGATATATTAATTGCTGACATCCCTGAGTTTTACGATTTATTTTTAAGCAAGGATTGGTCAAAGAAACTCTATGGTTACACTTCTACTGATTGGTCTCATATGTGGCTTCCCTATAAAGGGAAACCAATCAAATCCAAATCGATCAGGAGAAACACATGACCCATACTGTAATGGAGTTTGAGAAGGAAAACCAACCTATATCTTTCAATAAAACATTCTTGGAAATTACTCAGCCAAATCATTCTTTGGTAATTTTAATGGTCAATCATCACCCTTTTCTGTCAATAGTTTCACATCATAGATAGAAAATTTCTCTCACACGGATACCTCAAGGTGGGTTACTATTGCTGAGGAAATTGTAAATAAACATGTAGATAAGCCTGCATTTTGGCCTTCATATTTTGATGGATCAAAATCCAATGACGATGCAAGAACAGGATGTATTTTAGTTAGTATTGAAGGGGAAAAAGCTATGCTATCATGTAGACTAGAGTTTGAGTGTACAAATAATATTGTGGAATATGAGGCATTGATTCAAGGGCTCTATAAAGCAATAGGCCTGAAGATTCAATATCTAAAAGTATTTTGTGATTCTAAGATTCTCATTAAACAGGTAAGGAACACTATCCATTTCCTTTCAGGACATCTCAAGCATTATCAGTCCCTGGTTCAAGACCTCATGTATCATTTTCTAGAATTTAATATTTCTCCTATCCCTAGATCTCAAAATGCAGCAGCTGATTTATTAGCTAATGATACTTCTCAACTCCTTCCATCCGAGGATTACAGTCTTGATAGGTTTTCAATTGAATTAATTTTTATACCATCTGTTTGAGACAATGTCACCAATTGGCAAGTATTTAATCATGACAAAGATATTTTAAATTTCATAACTTCTGAAAAATCTTATGATGAGTAGATTATGGATGAAAATGATCATGATCTTCAAATAAAACAAAGACCCAATGAGAATTATATACCTAAATCTATGGTCAAACTTGAATATCTCTATGATATCAAATATATGTTCAAAAAAGTCACTAATTCAAAACTTCAAGGTTATACTTTGAAGTTTGAATTAGTAAATCTTGGAACTGAGTCCAAACCAGAAAATGGTAATCTGGGACTAGGGCTCACCTTAGAAGAAAGATTTTATTTTATCAGATTGTTAAACAAATATAAAAAAGTTTTCTCTTGGAATTATGACAATCTGAGAACGTATGATACTTCTATCATACAACACACAATTCTAATGATTTCTGAGGAGAACCCTGTACAACAAAAATTGAGGAAAATTCACCCAAATCTGGAGATTCAGATCAAAGCAATGTCGAATAAACTCTTGAAAGCTAAGATAATTTTCCGAGTCAGACATTCTAAATGGGTTTCAAACTTGGTACCTGTTAGGAAGAATAATGGCAATATTAGCATTTTCATTTATTTTAGGAATCTCAATAAGGCATGCCAAAAAGATAATTTATCATTACCAACAATGGAGCAGATACTTCAATTAGTAGCTGGTTCAGAGTTGATGTCTTTTATGGATGGTTTTCCTAGATATAACCAAACACTAGTACATCTATATGAGAGACTAAAAACTACATTCAGAACCAAATGAGGAACATATGTCTATCAGAAAATAAATTTTAGTTTGATTAATGCTGGAGCTACTTTCCAAAAAGCAATGGATATAGCATTCAAGGGTTTGATTAACAATTTAGTTTTTGTCAACCTAGATGACATAACTGTCTTTTCCAAGAAAAGAGAAAATCAACTACATGATTTGAAGCAAATCTTTGAATGATGTAAAAGTTATGGGATTTCCTTAAATCCCAAGAAATCATTCTTCACTCTTGACGAAGGTAAACTCTTAGGATTTATTATATATAAAGATGGCATTTACATTGATATAGACAAGATCAAAGAGATTTCTTATATTCCTCTGCCACATAATTAAAATCAATGCAATCATTTTTAGGATAGATAAATTTTTTAAAAAGATTTGTTCCTAATTTTTATCAAATTTTTTTACCTTTGCAGACCATGATTAAGAAAAATTCAGTTTTCAAATGGAGACATAACGAAAAAGAAGCCTTTGATTCAATCAAACAGGCAATCATTAATGCTCCTGCATTCCATACCCCCAATTTTTCTAATAATTTTATTTTGTACACTTTACCCACCAAAACATCTTATGCAGTTGTGTTAACTCAAATCAATGATCAACAAATTGAAGCACCCATCTCCTTCTTCAGTTCTAATTTACAAGGTGTTGAACTTAACTATTCTAAAGTAGAAAAACAAGCTTTTGTTGTGTTTAAATCTATCAAACACTTTAGGCCATTCCTCCTAAAAACACATACAAAAGTAATAGTCCCATTATCTGCAGTGAGACAATTGCTAGTCCAAAGGGAAGTAGGAGAGAAGAGAGCCAACTGGGTTACAACATTACAACAGTATGATATATATATTAAACCAGTGAAAATTGTAAGAGGATAAGGTTTTTGCAGGTTATTAGTAGGAGCTTCTAATATTCTAGAACATGGATATTCAAATAATGCTCTTCAAGTAAACAAGATAAGTATCATGAATTTTGAATCTCAGTATGAAGATCTGGTCTTTTATTTAAAAAATGGATATGCTCCTCCTAGTTTCAGTTACAAAAACAAATGCGCCTTAAGATTAAAAGAAAAACACTTCAAAATCATTGATGATGTGTTATTTAGAAGGAATTTTGATTCAATTTTGTTGAGATGCCTTGAAAAAAATGAAGCACAAATGGTTTTGCAGGAATTACATGATGGTCTAGCTGGTGGACTTTTTGGAGGTGATACAACAACTCATAGGATAATACATCTTGGATCATATTGGCCCACTTTGTTTATAGATACCCATGACTATGTAAGGAAATGCAAGATATGCCAAACTTCTAGTGGAAGAGAAAGGAAACCAGTCTTTCCTTTACAACCAGTGAACATTGAGTAACCATTTGGATAATGGGGGTTGGACATCATAGGAGAGATTGTTCCACATTTTTCCAAGCAACATAGATACATCCTTACAACCACGGATTACTTCATGAAGTGGGTAGAAGCAATTCCTTTGAAGGTAGCCAATTTTAATGTAATCATTGAGTTCATTGATAAATTAATCATTACCAGGTTTGGTGTACCTAATTCCCTTATTTTTGACAATGCATCTTATTTTTATGGAAGTACCATACTTGAATTTTCTCTTAAGAGAGGAACTTAAATTAAAGTATTCTACAGACTACTAGCCTCAAGGTAATGGTTTGGCAGAATCAACTAATAAGAATCTCATTAAGATTATTAAAAGAACTAATGATCATAATCAAAATAATTGGCATAAGTCTTTGATATTTGCATTATGGGAAGATCGCATAACTCAGAAGGCCTAAATAGGTACTTCTCCATCCAACTTAGTGTATGCGAAACAAGTTGTAATACCAACAAACTTAGCACTCCCATCTCTAGCCCTAGTATAATTTATTGAAGAAAATCCTTCGTCCTCTATTCAATTATGATATGACAAAATCCTTTAATTAGAGGAGGAAAGGGAAAAAGACAAAATCACACATGAAAAACATCAACCGATCACTAAATCTTCTTTTGATTCAAATTATACTAGCCCAAAAATTTTACAAATTGGTGATCTTGTTTTGAAATGGGACAAAACACATGAAGACAAAGGAAAACATACCAAATTTCAAAATATGTGGCTTGCACCATTTCAAATCATTGAGAAGATAAGCTCATCAACTTTCATACTACACGACCTATCAGGAAAGAGAGATTTTTCTTCCTATCAATGGGCTTATCTTGAAGAAATTCTTTACTTAAGGAGGTAACCCCTTCTTACCTGTAAATATTCATTTTGCAAGTTTGTTTATTTTAAAATTTTATTTGTAGATAATAATGTTGTAAATAATCTTCCATTGACCTTTTACTATTCAAAAGTTCTTTAAGAAAATATTTTAAATACTTACTTTCAATAGATGGAAACCTTTAAGGAAAGGACTACAATTTTAGAAAGATAGATAAAGTATAAAACTCTGAAAACCTCTTTTAGATTTGTAAAATCTTCACAAGCCTTGAAAATACTGTAAACCATTCCAAGTTTTAAAGATCCAAGAGAGGTTATATGTTAGAAGTAAAGACTTTTTCATACTTAGCATCTATAACTCTAAAATTTTCATCCATAAACTCTTAAGGAGATAGTCATTCACCCCATCCACTAAGTTTATGATTTTTTAGGGTGTAACTCTAAAATATGTCTAATATAAAAGATAAGGGGTCTCATCATGAGCCTGCTTACCATGATCATAGGGAACTAAGTAAACTGACATTACCAATAATCCATATCAAAACAGGGTAATGGCTTATAATCATAAGACAATGTGTCTCATCATGGGCTAGCTTGTTCAACTCAATTACAACCAGTGAATGGTACTGTCAATAGCTAGTCACCAAACTAGGACAATGGCTTTTTATCTTTTAAAAAATTGAAAGAATAAAAATAAAAAAAGAAAATAAATAAATATATGTAAACATATCTTTTTGAATTTATCTTTCAAAATTTATACTCTTGGATGGATGGGACAATGAATGATCAGTGGTTAAAAGGTAACCCTATCAAGACTATAAATGTCTACTAGCAGCAGAGGCACTACCTGTCACAACAGAGTAAACTTAAAAGCTGAGTTGGAGAAGCCCCTTTCTTTATCTATATCAACCAATCAAAGCTTGAAGAAGCCTAGAATGTTTTTTATTTTTAAGATTGGAAAATAAATTACCAAAAATCGTCATTATATTCAGAGTTAATTTTTATTTAACTATTCTTAGATGGTTTTCTTTATCCTCAATGGGTTCCAAATTAAGAATGTTATAGAAATTGCATTGTTTTCATCGAGATAACTGTTTCTCCCAGTGAATCACCAATTGTTGTGCTATACAACAACCCTCCCCATTTCAAAATTTTTATCTAAAACTTTAACAAGAAATGGGTCCCCTTTTTAGAACTTAGATAAAATCAATAAAAATTATAAAAAATCAATAGTTGTGATAAGTCTTTTGCTTTTAGTTTAAGTTCAATAGTAATTGCAACTTAGAAAAATCTATACAACACATGAAAATCCTTATGAAAGGGTCTGATCCAATTTAAATATTAAACAAGACCTTGTCATAAAACAAATATAAATGAATGTGTCGCATCCTTTGTTTAAAAGATAGTCTTAAGGTTTCCATTGGAAATCATCGATACAATAATGCCATCGAAAAGCGCATATCGCAACTTATCAAGGAATCATTCCAAAGGGTAACATAAATCTTCCGATGCAATAAGCTGATCACAATCGGCCATCGCTGAAAGCACGAAACACATAACAAATTCCCATTTGGAATCCACCAATGTGATTTCATTATTGGAAAGCGCACTTTTCAATAAAGGTGAAATATAATCGTTAAACGAATGTTTGAGGGTCTAAATTATAAGTCAATTATAAATAAAAAGCAAAATGTTTTATTCAATTGATCCTGATTGCCATCTATCGCAATCGAAACTTTACAAAGGAAATAGTTAAGCATAACAATTATACCTCCCGATCTGTGATATGTGACTAAACGTTCATCACTGATCAGGAAGTTACGATATTTATTTTATAAGAATCATTATCCATATTTTTGATGCGACATATCTTTATGGCATTTAAGTGTCACGTTGGCAGTTACGAAAAATCATTAATTAATCAGTTATGGTTGAATCCTTCAAGGATTTCATTCGTGGTACTGTAATATATCAAATCCATAACACTGATTGTGGTTAATTGCCATTAATCTTGTATAATATGTATTAGCTTTGAGAAAATATTTCCTTTGTTATGTTCTTCTATTTCATTGTGCAGAGAAAATCTGAATTTATGAATCTAGTGAAAATGACAAAGAAATCAAAGAAACCAAAGGTTCCCATCATAACCAAAGAAGAACTAGTAAAAAAGTTCTTGATATCTGATACTACATGCTTCAGTCTGGGCCAGGATTTATAGGAAAGCATATATAATTTACTGGAAGTCGAGGATCGAGAAGAGATTAAAGAAGAAAAGCGAACAATGGATTCCACTAACAAGTCAGAGAGTACTCTTAAGGATTTGGCCAGCTCTTATCTTCATAGAATAGCAGCCCACGCTAAAATATTACCCTACAATGACTTGGTCAGATGGGTAATTGAGAGTATCAACATAACAGATAGAGCATTCTTTATGGCTGATGGAAGGATGGTTGGGTCAATTAGGGCAGAACATATCAAAAATATGTACCATTTTCCTGAACCACAGAAGCAGTACAACAAGGCATTTTTGGAATCCTTCGCCAAGGAGAATGATGTGGAGTCGGACCCTATCAGGTAGTGGAGGCATTACCGAAATAAACACAAGCATGAATCATCAGTTATGTACTCCATAGACTCCTTAGCATCTCCTTACTTTGATTCCTCTCCACGTAAACTCCTAAAAGCAAAGGCACTGGAACATCATTGGAGACATGAGCTAGCAAGTAGAGAAAAACAGATCGGAGAAGTGAAAAACTTGACATGGGATACATTCTTATATTTTCTAGTCAAGCCACATAGCCAACAGATGCCCATGAAATGCCTTTCCAACACACTCAACTGCATGATTTCTGAACTCTCTGATGCCACCTACACAACCCAGTTATATTCTAGGATGAGTCAACCTATGGAAATCCAACCAATGCTCACAATATATCAACTACAAGCACAAGAAAGGAATATGATTCAATGAATTAGTTCAATCTCTATTGCACTGCTATTTTTATAGAAAAACCCAAATTTTCATGTCTACAGTTTGAATAACTCATAGCGATTTTTGTTGATAGTTAGTTTTTATTTTTATTATTTAAGACCCTTTCATGTATTTAGAAGGGTTCCTCAATTTGTATAAAACTTGACTTGGTAGTTGCACTTCTTTACTTCCAAATATTTTTTTTATCAAAAGTGGATCAAGGTTTTGCATTTTTGTGAAAGAAGCTTTTTCAAGACTTGCACTTTTTCATCTTCTAAAGGTTTTCTCAAATAGGAAAGTGCAAACAGAGTGTTGTTTACATCAGAAGGATTCAAATGCATGTGGTACTTCTATCACTATTTTTGTCTTATTTCTTTATGTGAATGAAAATTTCGTAAAAGTTGTTATTTTTTACATATGTATACTTTTTCAAACGATTCTTTATTTTATCATTTCTAAATATTGAGAATTGTTTATTTCAAAAGATATATGTCAGCAATATATATTGTAATGAATGTGATCATTTTCATTTGTATTTTTTTGAATTGTAGGATAAAACACTTATCACCTTCATAACACATTATTAAACAATCACCCATCAACTCATACATCACCAAGAAACTAGTCCCATTATATCTAGTCGGAGCCACCATACCAAACAGAAAAGGAGCTGCACTAAGGTCTGCACCAGGTGGTTTTCCCCAATGTTGATGGTAGGATTTTAGAGGCATCAACACAACCTATCTTTAATCCTTTTTCTTGTTGAAGGATATCAAATTATTTCTTCAACCAAGACCACTATATTGTGGTAGTAATAATCAATGATTTCAAAACATACCTTGATTGGTCAACTTCCATTCAAACTTCTTGTTGTTATCATCAGCTTCATGACTGGGATGGATATGATTTGGATTGTTACTTGAATTTCGAGTAGGTTTGTCCTAATCTCTAAGTGAATTCAATTAATTCTACTTGTTTTAGAGTTTTAGACACAGGTATGTATATTGGGATGAATACTTTTTTGGATAGTTCGTTAAGAGTTGTAATGATCAAGGATCAAAGTAGTGAAAACATTGGCACTACATTAATCATGATTCACCTTCAAACATTATGATTGTGATTGCTAGTTTGAAATTTCTTGGAAGGTTTACCAAAAAAACTTCACTTAAGTCACTAGGTGACAAGTTATCCAAACAACAATTTGATGGTTTCTTATGATTCAGATTTGCAATAACAATGGAAAAATCAGCAACAAAAACATATACAATCCATAATAGCAAACAATAATAAATATATTCAATGCAATAACCCAAACGGAAATACTTTAATTGAATAAATTCTTTATTGATAACACCTAGTGAAGGAGATTTACAGAAAAGGGTCTACAAATCACCCTCCATGGGGTGGGTCCTTTGATGTCCTTGATGCTTCAGTAATCAATCTTCTCTTTAAATATCTAAAAAACCCAAACAATGTGGAGAACTCAAATGGGAGCTCAAAAGAAAAAAGATGATAATGGTGACGATGATAATGATCATGGTGAAGAATGAATGGAAAACTCTCTATTTATAACAAAGTATTGAGTTAATCTAAAAAATGGAGAATAATAAAATAATATTGCCCAAATCAAGATCTAACCACCAGGAATACTTTATTATATCTATTGGAGAAGGAATATATATTTAAAATGGTTAAATATATTTATTTAGAAATAATTAACAAATAAACTCATTTATTAATTATTTCATGAGGATTAAGAATGGTGTGAAATTGAAATAATGATTTAACAAATATTCCAATAATGGAAATAAGGAGTAATAAATAAATAGTGATTTATTTAATTATTAAGGGATTTAGTCAAATGTGAAAATGAATAATTAGTTAAACAATGATTTAGTAATTATTCCTATAGAAAATTAAATAAATAATGATTTATCTAATTATTCTCATGGTTTTTTTAATTTTAATAAGAAAATAACTTATTAAAAGTGGTTTACTATATAATTTTCCACAGTGAAAGTGATTTTACTATGATAAAATTAATCCTACATGGTTTAATTCAATCCACCTAGTTAGAAATGGCTAGGTGATCATTTTTTGGTGATAACAGATTCCCCCCAATGTATAAGTGTTTGGAGAGAATCATATGACCAAAATACATTGTATGTTACACTTCCATGAGACACCAAAGGGGAGTCAAAGAGAGAGAGGGAGATAATGGAAGCAATGCAAGGACGAACAAAAATGGAGGGGCGAGACCTACTAAACTGATAAAAGTTTCCTTTTATGTGGGAGTACATGAGCTCAAGGGAGGCGGGGGAGGCATACCCATACTGTTTCCGAGAAAACTAGTGTCTTTTCAATCTGCTAGTCCCACTAAGATAGGTAGCTATCTTAGAAACAAACAATTGAAAGTAACTTGTCTTTTCTCTTATGTATGATAGATAAGAGAGAAGTAGAGAGAACCAACCCGAATCTTTCGGTTGGCTCCTTGCTTGTTTCCTCTCTCCCTTGATAGAGCTTGCCACTGCTTTCCTACTTGTCCCGCTTTAGAGAATACTTGTAGAGGAAAACCAACAAAACACTATCAAATCATAGAGATCTATAATACCATAAACAATGCAAAATTATAAATACATTAACCATACAATTGCATTCAAAAATACCAAGATTCACAAATACACAAGTATATGGAGGAAAACTCAAATAACTTTATTGATAGTAGAAGTAGAAGAGAGGATTACAACCCAACTATCTGATCCAGCATCATCCTCCCAGCATGAAAGCCGTCTTCACCTCATGAAAAGTAAGATCACCCAACAATACAATGTCTCAAAGAGAAACCAACAACATTTCCTTACAAATTACAAAATTCCAGCCTTTAGATCTCTCAGATGAGGGATCCATTTATAGATATTTGCAGAGGGGTGAGTCAGGTTCTGGGTTTTTTATTAGTGTCATTTCACTGATAGCCCTTGGTTCCACTTGGAGATTTCATGATCTCTTACTCATCCTTGGGTGAATTCAGAGAGGCAAATGTCATATGAGAAGTTTCTGGAAGATTCTTTGGGTTTCCACTTAGCAAATTGTCTCTACCATTTGTCTAATCTTGCCCATCACACCCCACAAAAGGCTCTTTTAGTATGCATCGCACCTGGATAGAGTAGCAACCGGATTGCATTGCACCCTAAGCATGGAGCAATATGTATGGTTCAGTTTTGACTAGCTCTGAGTAGTTTTTTAGGTGAAACTTCTGGGAAATGATGTAATGAGTTGACCATGATCCTTTAGGGTGTGAAACAACACTTTTAGGGGTTTAAGAGCCCTTGGTTTATCAACATATGTGATTGGGGTTGCAGTGCACAAATATTTCTATAACAGTTGCCCCCTAAAGCATGAGGTTGTAAATCTTCAAATGTCAGGTGAAATGCTTTATCATGAGGATCCGAGGTCTTCGAACTGGAAGGTGACTTGTATAAAATACAATACAATACATTATCTTCATATTATTTTCATGATCTAGCTGAGGTGGCCATTCCCATGCTCAGCTTTATAAATTCATTTTCATGTACATAGGACAGACAATCGTCCACTATTGCAGACTGGTCATTCTTGTAAAGCCATCATCCCTTAGCTTGGATGATCATATGTGCAGCTATGGTGTACATTTGATGTCTTTATTTTCCTGAATATATCGCAGACCGGATGGATGAAACTAGATTCGAGGACTTCAAACTTGTTCAATCTTCACCTAATGTACAAGTCGTGAAAAGATGTTATGAAGTTGAACATGGAAGGACATCACCTGATTACTTGCTAATGATGTAAGTTGTTAATAGGCACGAGAGGAATCATCGATAATGATAATGACCCTCAAGGTACTATAGTACAATTCACGTGGTGTGAATATATGAGTTGATGTTGAACACCACACAAAATTTTTTGGTCGAAGGCCATTGATATAAATGTGTCGCCGGAAGTGAGAAACTTGCCATTGAGGCATGCAAGCTTCAAAGTACTGAAAGGGTGGTTCCTAAGTCAACTTCATAGATAATGAGATGATGTCGACAAGAAGTGACTCATCATAGGAGGCCCTTAATGAATCCCACATCTACAACACAACGAAGCAAATGATTTTCTGGAGGTGAAAACGATCTGATGATACAAAGTTCAGGAATGGTGGTCATGAAAAATGGAGAGTGAAGGTATTACAGCGGATGAGGTGTTAACTAGGTTGGTGAATTTTCTTAATGACTTCTCTTGAACATATTGGTGACACTAAGATGGATTGGTAGATTTAACCCCAAAAATGGATGGTACGAAGGACCAATGGTGATGTGACCGGTGAGCAGAATAACCCAACCCGACTCAATCATGGTGTCGGAGTGAAAGTTTCATGTTCAAGAGTGACCTGATACCAATGAAGTTCTTCAAGTTTTCTTACCTTTTTCCCTAGCCATTGTTGACTAGTACCTCTTTATTTTTGTCAAGCTTGAGGAGGATAACATATGCTTGTTCCATAATTTTCCCTTCGAGCAAACCTGTCGCTATGTTTTAGTGAGCCTAGTGACAGTGAAACTCACTCTTGCTCAGATGGACAAGTTTGTTGCTATTGTTTTAACAAGTTTAACGACAAAGATAACTCAGTCCTTTTCATGTTTACAGAGTTTGAAAAGGGATGGAAAGGAAACTCCAGCAGTCCTTTTTCATGGCATAATCGTTAAGTCCAAAAAAGTATAAAACAATACGAAAGGGATGATTTTTTTATTACTTTAGTGAGACGAATAAGACAAGCACTCGATATTTTTGTGTAATGATCCTTTAGGTCCAACAAGATTAAAATTTAGAGGAGGGATGGTGCTTCCCCTTACGTTAATGAGCTTGAAAGGCCAGTAGCTCGGTAATCTTTTCATATTTTACAAGTCTAAAAAGAGCTTAAAAGATACTCGTTCTTGAGGAATGAGTGATGTTTTTAGGTAATGACTGGTTCTAGGTAAGTTTGGAACTTCTCAAACACGGCAGTGTAAAGAGGGTGGCTAATAGAATCACTCATCATGGTTGTTCCTCAAAAGGGTAAACAATCAAATGGAAGCGTATGTTTGGCCAAAAGAATGGAGCTGATGGTAAGAACATAACCAAAGCTCAAAAAGCTGATAGCAAGGCAATCACAAAGGTTATTTACCGAGGGTGGATTCAATTTTTAATGAGATTGAATCTTTAGAAACTATGCTCAGTGGTTGGTTTATTTTTTAATGAGCTGGAACCCTACAGAAACATTGCTCATGCTAGTCATCTTTAAAGATGTCTCTTATTAGTAGGTTCATTTTTTAGTGACCTTGCCCCATGCAAAACTTTGCTCATTTTCCTTTTTATATAGGCTAGAAATGACCAACTACAAAACTAACTACACTAAGATTTAATGAAACATTGAGGTTAGATAGGATAGTTTTGTCTTTTGCCTAGATAAAACATTTCCTTTGCTCTGCCTGCACGTCGCCGACAAAGGTGAATGGTGGATCAGACCATTCACCTAACCTAAGCAGTTGAACTAAAAGTTAGGCTAAAACACTATGGGGTTAGAATTATTCTGGTCACTTTTCACTTGCATAAAAAAGGGTTGCATGCCCCCATGTGCTGAGAAAAATAGAGTTTCTAGGTCACTGCATGGAAGTCCTTGCATTTAGGTAAGATTGTTTCGTCCACGGAGTAGGAAAAACACTTCCTTGGCTTTGTCCATGGAAATAGACAAAGGTGAATTGTGTGATCTTCCAATCAAATAACCTTCAAGTTTTAGATTGATACTGAAATCCTACAAGGAAATGGTGTTTCAGATCAATCATATATCCTATGAGGAAATCTATCTTCTCATCTAGGTTCGCCTGTCAAACCAAACCAGGGTGCATGCCCCATGAACTTTTTTGCATTCACCGAATTACTCACGGTAATTAGGTGGATGAAATGAAGGTTGAAGATACATTCTTGATGTAAAGAGACCATTTGGGGATGGCGTTTGACTCGTAGCCATGTTTGAACTGGGAAATGAAAGCTAGTCAACAAGTTCCACCATTCTGCCTTCATGTGGGAAACACATCACTCAAAAGAGTGTGGAAACGATAGCTCCCATGTTGTAAATGTAGTCACACCCAAGGATTAGATTGTAATCTAGTGGCCCTTGGACTACTATCACATTCAAGTGAACGGTTTTCCTTCTCAAAGTTATAGGTGAATTTGGAAGGATCCCTAACGCCGACTGGTTCCTTTGTTGAAGCCTGAAAAATTTCGATTCTCAAGTAGAAGTAATGGCAAACCAAGCACTTTCCAAGTAGTTGAGGAAAGGATACTCACAGAAGCCCCTTCATCTATGATAGTGCTAGACATAATCATTTTGTAAACTTGTACTACAATTTGGAATGGTACATTAGATGGAAGGAAGGGTCCATCTAGTAGATTACAATTGAAGGAAATTATTAGATTGCTTGCAGGGGGGACCGAATAAATGGCTAGATGAATCTCTTGAAATCGGGAAATTCCCTCCTGTCGAAAAGGAACGGGTAGATTGCCCCCATATTCGTCAGACTCTGTATTAACAAAAGGAATTTGAATGGTGTCATTCTCATTCTCTTTGGAAATTGTATCATCTGAAGGTAGACCTTTTGAAGGCAAGATGGGGTCGGTTGCCATCTCAACCTATTGAATTTGGTACAGTATGGACTCATAAGGTTTATCTTCAATGATGGGTGTTTTGACTGACAACTAAGGTGTGTCAGTCGGATTTTCGACTAGTGATGGACTTGGCAATAGTCTCTTGTATCCAGGATGAAGTCGCTGCGATGAAGTAGGATGGTTATCCAAGACACTTTTAGCTTCATCCAGAAAAGGACAACGGTGAAGGGCATGATCGCCTTCACACAACCTACAAGGAAATCTAAATATTCCCTTTTTTCCATTGACTTCATTTTCACTATTCGATGGTGTACTCTCAACATGATCGATAGAGGTTGATGACACCAGATGGTGCAAGCGAGGAGACCAGTCTCTCAAGATCTGCAGAATGTAAGGACAATCTCGATGAAAGTGGTTTCCTTTTCAAATTATGCATGGAGATTTGGGTTTGAAAGATTCGGTGTGTGGATTTTCACCAGATGATGCATGGTTTCCCCCTTGCTTGATTGGCTTCTTCTTCTTCTTCTCCTTCCCTTTCTTCTTCTTCTCAATTTCTTGGATTTTAGTACCACTAGTTTCACCAAGCGAAGAGGAGGAAGGAGAGGGAGAAACAAATGAAGTAGAAGTTGAGGGAGCAACTCCAGTATCATCTGGTTGTTGATTCGATTGGAGGAATTATGGTGTTTTGAATGACAGAGGTTGAGAATAGCCATACTGGCAGGCCAATTATGATTCCTGGAAGGGACAATGTAGCCATATATTCAGCACCAATATCTCCCCAAGAAGGGAAGGACTAGGATTCCCCCCAAGGGGAAATCTTTGATTGGTGGACTCCATTACCTCAACCTAAGATCAATGAAGGAATAGGGATGTTATTCTAAATTAAATAAATTTTATGACACTTTGACACAACTTTCTTTTTCAATTTTTAAGAGTCAAGAAAAGGCTAAAGGTGACTCTAGTTTCCTTCAATTTTTAATGAGCTTGAAGTGAAAAGTGCTTAGACGGACCTTTTCTTTCAAGGAGTCAAAAAGGAACGAAAGTGACTTCTCTGGAAATCTAGACAGAGGGATTACCAAACCAATCGCAAAACTGCAATATACACCTTCGTGGTAAATTAAAGGGAAATTACCAAGGACTTTACGTACATCAGTTAATCTTCTTGAATGTTGTGTTTAGTGCATTGCAATCGATAGGGTGGCAGAAATGGATTCCTAAGGATAAAGGATATCAGCCTATTGTGGTCTCCCAATATATACTCGACGGTACGGGGAGCACAAGTCTGTACTGGCACTTGTCGTATCAAAGAGGAGGAATCATCCAACCTTCGATGAAAATGATAGTTACCAATTTTTAGGACACTAGAATATGTCTCTAGCCTAGACTTCTAGATGTTGTGCATTAGGTTCCAAAGCGTTTTTATGTTCATTGAGGTTTATTTTAGAGTTGATCTTTCTCAGAAGTTTGTCTTTCAAGGTTCACAATGTGATGTAGATGTAAAATTCCTAAATATGTAATCTAAAATGATAAACAATCATTTGTTTTCTTTTAGCAATGAAAATCCTAGCTACGAAGGAATGTAAAAGTACGATTCTTTCAACAGAGAGTAGAGAGCACAAATTAAATGCACCTTTTCTAAATCATTTTTTGCATGCAGTCTAAATGCAAATGCACATGCATGTATTTGTCTTTTCACTTCCTTAATGTGAGAATGCCAAAAAGGAAAACTAAATACAGATCTAAACTATTTTCTTCAAAGCGATACTTCAACAATTTCTTTTCAAAATGAAAAGAAGACTAAAATGATGCTTTCGATTTCGAATGGAAAATTGTTTTTGACACTTCAAATATTGACAATTCAAATCAAATACAATGAAAAAAGTACAATAAACTATCTAGAAGTGGAAGACTTTACGACACTCTTCTTTTTGACTCAAAATGATACTTACGACACTTTTGAATCAAAAGATGACAGTTTGATTAAGCTAATCTTGAAAAAGGAGGATTGTAAATGATGAAAAATAGATAAAAAACATTCATAAATCCCAATCAGTGGAGACTGAATAATGTAAAGGAAGAAGGCTTTGGCAATGATATACTGATCATAAGCAGTAAAACTACTGAATAGAAATGAAAACAAAAAAGAAAAAACCAAATTCCAGAGAAGGAAACAATATCATTCAGTCATTGCACCTGTCCTTCAGGGAAACAGTGATGCATCTCACCTGCAACACATGGGAGGCGCGATGCATCTAGGCTGCCAGTTACAGACAGTGTGATGGACTAGGGAATGAAACTGAGCTTGGTTTTTTCTCAAAATTTGCAGCTAAGTTCAGTGATTTAGGTTGAGCTATGATAGACAATAAACACAAAGTTAGGGGTACGATCTTATGAGGTTATTGAGCTACCACAAGGCCACTTAGGATGTTTGCAAGTCAGATGTTTAGTTCATAAACCAACCCAGAGATTAACTGAAGCATCGTTGATCTACTTTATAGTTGCATAGTAAAAGCAGTTCGAAGGCTAGCTGGCTTAACTTTAGGCTTCATCTGTAGTTTATAAGACAAACAACAGTAACGAACAAGCAAACTATTCGCTCCCCAGTGGAGTCACCATTTTGTTCCCAGGAAAACTAATGTATTTTCAATCTATTAGTCCAACCAAGACGGGTAGCTATATTTTAAACAAACAATTCAAAGTAACTTGTGTTTTCCTTTATGTATGATAGATAGAGCAGCAGCCTGAATCTTCTGCTTTGCTCCTTGCTTGTTTCCTCTCTCCCTTGATAGATCTTGCCACTCCTTTCCTACATGTCCCACTTTAGAGAATACCAATAGAGGCAAAGTAACAAAACACCATCAAAGCATAGAGATATATAATGCCATAAACAATGAAGAATCAAAAATACATTAACCATACAATTGCATTCACAAATAGCAAGATTCACAAATACACAAGTATATGGAGGAAAACTCAAATAACTTTATTGATAGTAGAAGTAGAAGAGAGGATTACAATCCAGTTGTTTTATCTAATATCATCCTCCCAGCATGAAATCCCTCTTCACCTCATGAAAAGAAAGATCACCCAATAATACAATGTCTCAAAGAGAAACCAATAACACTTCCTTACAAATTACAAAATTTCAGCCTTTAGATCTCAGATGAGGGATCCATTTATAGATATTTTCATAGGGGTGAGTTAGCTTCTGGGATTTTGATTAGTTTCATTTCACTGATATTTCTTAGTTCCACTTGGAGATTTCATAATCTCTTACTCATCGCTGGGCGAATTCAGAGAGGCGAGTGTCATATGAGAAGCTTCTAGAAGATTCACTGGGTTTCCACTTAGCAAAATGTCTCTGCCATTTGTATACTCTCGCCCATCGCACCCCACAGAACGAACTTTCAGTACGAATCACACCTAGCTAGTGTAGCAGCCAGTATGCATCACACCCTAAGCATGGAGCAATATGTATGGTTCAGTTTTTGCCAGTTCTGAGTAGTTTTTCAGGTGGAACTTCTGGGAAATGATGTAATCAGTTTACCATGATCCTTTAGGGTGTGAGACAACACTTTTAGGGGTTTCAAAGCCCTTGGTTTATCGACATATGTGATTGGGGTTGCAGTGCCCAAATAAGTCTATATTACATACCTGCCGAGATATCTACGTACAAAGAATAATGATGAGATAAGCATTGTGGGACTGAGCTACAAAGTGCATGACACATGATACATTTGCATCAATGGGACAAAAAATAATACAATGGACCTTGTATACATAATGCACCTAGAATAACATAGGCTAGGACTTAATACAATAACATTTGGGTAAATTGCAAATAATGCCTCTCAAGCTGACATGGTGAGGGGGGATCACAACCAAATAATCCCTAGTGAATAGGAAATGGCTTTGAAGGTCTGAATGGATCATCTGAAGGATATGTGCATGTTGTGTGCATTGCAAGTGGTGGAAAATGAACCCATCACATCTGTATAAATACATCTAAGGCTAGATCAACATCTGTGGTCATCCAGGCATGTTGGGGGATATCAAAAGGGCCAACTCCTTGTGAGCTTTGGGAAACCTCACACACACTTAGGAATCACTAGGAAAATCATCTTAATCATCGAATCATCAAGTGTACGAATCACAATCGTGCTATAAAGAGATGGTGTCGAGCATGTGAGAAACAACCAAGTCAAAAGGAAATAATGATTTCATTTGCTTGATCTGAGTTATCGAGCAAAGATGGAATCTAGATACATTGTACACCACCCTCTAGACCACTCTTCTAGAATAAATGTGTTGAGGTCAATAGAGGAGGGCCCGCCAAAGTTAAGGCAATAAGGGATCTGTAAAAAAGGCATGAGGAATCATAGTAGAGTGAATGACGGACTGACACCAGGGATGATGGTGGAAGGTAAGAATATTGGAAGGATGATCTTTAGACAAGTAGGAAGGATGATCTAAAGATTGGAACTGGTAGGTGGCCTTACTTGTCTAAAGATGGCCTTAATGCTTCTTGGAATGATGGTTCCTGATAAAGAATAAAGGTAACAAGAGGAATACATGAATGAACTACTAGGGAAGGCCTAGGATCATCCCCACCAAGTCAAACATGGGGACTGGGTGGTAAGTGTGGAATCAAATAGAGTAGAGTATTTGAAGATATGGTATCACACATCTACGATATGTGATATGAATATGGCTTGCCAAAGAGGTTAGTAAGAAAAATTATCCAAGGAATGAGAGGATAATTAACCATACCTAGATCATTTGGGTCTAGGTTGAGACTTATGTTAATCAAGTGAGAAGGTGGCAAGGGGTGCCATCATACCCTTAGGCATGAGATATTATCCCCTAGCATATGTGGTGAGGGGGACTGATCGAGTATGCAAAGTTCAGAACAATGCCCCCTAGTAGGGAGAGTTTGTGGAGCACCATTGTGTTCCAAGTGCTTGAATAAGGGATTCAAGCATCTCAACCCAACTAACACGAGATGCTCCAAGGGATGAGGAGGAAATTTAGGGGCATATATGCCCCCTATTTTTTTATGTATGGTAGAAGCATGCTATGAACATGCCATATGTATTTAGAATAATGGATTCCAACCACATAGGGATGGTAAATAATATGGTTATGCATGATGTGGCTCGTGATTTATTTGTGTTATGGATGTCTTCTTGTGGGAAGAGAAAATAGATACAGTTAGAGAAATCAAATGGTGGATTACCAATCTTGTTTGGCACTACATATAGGAATAAAATGGACTTTATTTATGGGTTCACATGCAGGTTGTCACTATACCAAAGAGAGCATTTAGATATAATGAACTGACGCTTACCTAGAAAACACTGGGGATGAACAACCACAATGTCTAAGAGACTGTGTTGTTGATGGAAGATGGAGGAATGCTTAACCGGATCATCCCTAGAGTGATCTAAAGTGATATGAGAATCTAGAAGTTCCTCTAAATGGGGAAGAATAATGGTACTAGAGTCAAAAATACCAAGTGCACAAGGAGGGTTGGGGAGAATTGTTTCTCCTAGACTCAAAAAAATGGATGCCCCCTTATCGAGACATTGAGTGGTAATGTAATTTGCACACAATTTATATGGTTTGAATTTGTGGATTCTAAGTAAGATGTTACTGATCTAATCAAACTCACCATGAATGAAGTCTTTTGACTCCACAACATATTGGTCATGATTTTGTTGCAGAAGGAAGTACGTGATGAGCACCATTATTGCAGCAAGAATGTTGCAACTTCTAGGGCTACCAACTTTACTTTATCAACCCGTGGTTCATCCAATCTTGGAGGTGACAGTGTTGTATACCCAAGTAAATGGGATGGTTCTGTTGGTTCTTGAAATTGTCATTCATTTCCATTACACTTTCACTATTATGTCTAATATCAACTCCAATTCACTACAATGTCACTACATTCATCTCACTTTCATTACCATTCGGCCATTATGTTTTTCCAAACTTTATTAATTTTTAACCTTTTTAAGTGAATTTGTGCTTAAAAACTAGAAAATAATGTGCATATGCTTATACCTAACAAGTGGGTTGAGATTGTTGACATGTGTAGGTCAAAAGGAGGTTTCTAGAAGACCTTTATGTGGCACCCTTAGGCCAAATTCGAATTTGATTGGATAGAATCATGGGATAATGAGGATATGTGTCACATATCCTAATTGTATTAAAACTCTAAGAAGACATGTGTCTTATCAGTTCCTAGTTTGATTAGGACTCTAGATGTAGAGGGAGATATTCATGGACTCTCATTAATGAGATGACTTCTCATATTTTTGTATAAATAGGAGATCTCTTTCCTTCATTTGTTAGCTTAGCATTTTAGTTCTTAAGCTTGTAGATTTTTGGTAGCTTTTTAGCTTGGAGCTTGTAGTTCTTCCTTGATGGCTTTGGAAATCTTTGGAGAGCTTTGTTGTACTTTGTAATTTTGAAGAATTTGAATAAAGCTTTGATGTTCTCAAAATGGAAGGAGATGTGAAATAGATGTCATGGAGAATCTTAGAATGTAAGGTAGAGTAGATTTTGTTTTGTAGTTTTGCTTTGATTTCATTCAAGTATGTCATTTGATTGCTTTCAAGTTTGATAGGTTAGAGTTTCCATTCATGTAATTTTAACTCATGCAAATGTGTTCAACTCATTAATTGTAGATTAGGTTCCTTTACATGTTTCTTGTATTTTCTTATTAGATTAGTATCTCATGCTATATGATGATATTTCTAGAGCCTTTGGCTTAACACCATTTTAGAAGTTAATTGGCGAAGTATTGTGATTATAGGTGAGATGATTGGCTTTGTTATTCATTATTGTGCAATTAGATAGTTTAGATGTCATTTCTTTCATGCTATATGATGATATTTCCAGAACCTTTAGCTTAACACCATTTTAGAAGTTAACTGGCGAAATATTGTGATTATAGGTGAGATGATTGGCTTTTCTTTTCATTAGTGTGCAATTAGATAGTTTAGATGTTATTTCTTTCATGCTATATGATGATATTTCTGGAACCTTTAGCTTAACACCATTTTAGAAGTTAATTGGCCAAATATTGTGATTATAGGTGGGATAATTGGCTTTGCTTTTCATTTTATTGCTTTCAAGTTTGATAGTTGATATTTTCCATACATGCAATTTTATTTCAAGCAAGTGTGTTCAACCTGTTGATTATAGATTTATCTAACTGTGTCATTTATGCTTGACCAAATATTCCAAGAAAGTAGTATTTCTATTTTCCGATTGGTGAATTAGAGCATAGAGAACACGTTAGATTAGTTTTTCTTTACATGTTCTTGCTTTTTGCTTAGTAGGATACTCATTACATAAGTTCATGTCTCATTGAGTCTTTTTAGTTCCTTAAGAACAAAATTGGCAATATGTGAAGTTATGAATGGGATTTGATTTGTTTTTCTTTCTTTCTTTTCTTAGATATTTTTACGGCCTAGATTAATCTAACTGTTCAAAGTTTTTCTTTGTTTCATTTTCTCTTTTCTTTAGAAACTAGATTCTAACATAAGAAACAAAACCCCCCAAAAAAACATAAACTATAAAACAACGACGTAAGAAAAAGGTTAACTAAGCACATATGGTGCACCACACTTCATTAGTTTACGATCCCTGGATTGATAATTTATGTAGAGCAATTTAGGACACTAAATTGACTAGACATTTTAGCGACGTTGCCACGAAAGTGTGATTAGGAGACCTTATTTATTTCTTATGTCTAAAAATGAATTATGCAGCTAATTTCAAGGTTTAGCAGGTTGTAGGCATCCAATGAAGAAACCGACCACATGGGCATCTCCGGAATCATCCTGACATAGATCCTATCCTAGTCACCCAACCTAGATCAATAAAAAAAAACAATTTAAGACCTCAATCAAGGTCTTGTTTTTAGCATATTTACCTTGAAGTCTTTGCTGCCTGAAATTGAAAATCATTACTCATTTTTATAAAATTTCACAATTTCAAAGGAAAAAAGGAAGGAGACAACCAATGGCTATATTTAATCCTAGTTTTCACTATGGCCTCAATAGAAAAATTGCATTCATGTTTGAAGCTTTTGGCCTTGAAACAAACCTGCAGGAACATTTAAAAAAGAAATCAAATAAATCAAATTGCATGGACTGATGTGTTAAAATAAGAACTCTGGATTTTTGGAATCTAGTTGACTTCTGCTGATTTGGTTTTCAAAGAAAGGGTATGAAGGATTAGTTGTATATATTGTAGAAAAGGCATTGACAAACCATTGTGTTGAAATATCAATAGAACTACAAATTCATTTGCAATAATATCAAGGTATCCAAATTTGAAGTTGAATGTCACAGACATGCACCACATAGAGCACACGTGAATTATTTATGTTTCTTGAATTCTAGGATGATAGATATTTCAAAGGTTCACACACAACAATTCCTTCCTATCTTGCAATCTGAGAAATGGTGGAGTGATCTATCAATTGGGAAGTCCGAGAGAAAAAAAGAAATTTTTGTTCTTAATTTCTATTCTTAGGACTTCAGATCTTCACAAGAGGATAAAGAAACTTATGTTTTCTTCAATCCAATACGTTAGTTAACAGAGCAGAGGTTCATTACAATTGAGTTATACAAAGAGTAGGGAGCAAAATACATGTTCATAACAAATGAAAAAAAACCAATGTCCTTGAAAATTCTAGCACTATTCATCTATTATTCCCTGTGTTCAAATTGCAAATTAAATCAGAAAGCTGAATGTAGCAAAATGCATAATAGTAAAAATGTTAATACAGGAAAAATGCAGAACACTAGAAAAACATCAAACCTCAACTACACAATCTAGACAAACAGGGATGAATTTGGGAAACATGAAACATGGGTTTTTTCAGCAATAACATCAATTAGATAACCCAAAAATCGTTTTAAGGAATTTGAAGTGGTTTGGGATATTTTTGTAGTTCTTTGAAGCCCATCTTTACAGGCCATGAGAGGAAAAAACGGAATTTGAACTAATTAACTAGCAGTTTGATTTAATTTGGCTACTTGGGGAGGGGAATTCCAATTTGGAATCAATAATTTGTTAACAATAAATCATGATTACATGCTTCTTGCTTTTAATAACTCATCTCACACTTGTTTATAGATGTAAGCTAATGGAACAAGACTTTGTTTAACTCCATTGCATGAACCAATAGTATACAACTCTTCATAGTCGATTAATAAGACGTGGAAAATTGTTCAACGTGGCAAAGTATTCAAAGTTGTTGTTAAGGATCTCAAAATGGTTATGTGGTATCTAATTCCAAGAATGATCTAGCATAGTGATTGGGAATGGAGGATTGCGTGTTGCATTTCAAAATTGATGGTTTACTATCTTTTAGCTACGGAATGCAGCTTGATTCCATAGCTAACCGCAATTCCGCAACCATTTTTATACTTGTGTAGGTTATAGGTGTCAAGAGATGAAACGAACCACATGGGTAGCTAGGAAAATTTCAATACATGGATGGTGTCCTATCCATTTGATCCTAGTCAATGAAAAAGACCCCGGCTAGAGGGAAGTCAAGGTGTGTGTTATCACCAAGTCACCATACTAAGTCGCCACATGTCAAGAAAAAAATAAACAATTTTGAATCAATGAAATGAATAAGTTATTTACTTACTTTTATAAAGGTATTGATTAATTTTGGACTGATGATGAAAAATCAATGGCTAACTTTTTATTCAATATTTTTAGCTATAGATATTGCGCACATTCCGCGGCTAAAAAATCTCATTGTTCAAATCAACGTAACTTTCTCATACAAAATCAAATTTTGATAATTCAAGTGTCATTGGAAAGATATCAACAATATATACACAATGAGAAATCCATCATTAGAGTTTGAAACGGTAAATAATGAAATAAATTGCTAAAAAGAAGGAACATTCAACTTGAGGCACTAATTCCAAAACAGGCATAAATTCTTTAGATTTTTCCTTTCGGAACTTGTTTCATTAACACAAATTCTTAGTTTTGTATGTAAATATCATAACTAGAGAGATTGATCACTTCTCTCCTTTGATAATCTTACATTCCATTACAGAAGAAGTATTAGTTTTCTTGTAGGTTCCAGGAGGAAGGACAAATGACTACAAGAGAATGGTGTCTCTCTAAGACCAATTTGTTTCATAAGAGGATGATCAGCAACAAAAATGAAATACGTTGATGCAAAACTAGATCCAAGCACTTGGAAAACTTTCAGATACTATTGTCTCTATCGCATCCATACCCCATAATAAACCATTCACCTCATTTCACTTCATATTTTATGTTTACATTCACATACACTTTCCATCTCTTTTTGTCCATTCATAACGCACAATTAAAACCAAGAGGCCCATTCACATGCTTACTGCCCATTTCCATTTCTACTCTCCATTGCCATCTTCCATTTTCATCTCCCCTTTCTTGTCATTTTCATTTCACAAAGAAGCCCTACTTCAATGCAAATTATTGAGTCCATAGTCCTTTGAGTCTAAGTTCATTGTTGACACATTGAGGCTTGCATGCCTTAATGGCAAGTCCTCATGCTAACAAACAATGGGAATACATTAATGTCCCTTGTTCATTAGATACTCTAGGTGACTCGACATCGGCAAAATTATTTGTACCTAGCAAGATGTGTTTGGGCATCTTGACTCTCATTGTCATCAATGGTGATAGTTCTCGTGTTGACTAGTGGCATCCATTGATGTCCACTAAGTCAACAATTTCCTGCTATGTTTGACATTACATATTTTCACATAGTAGGAATTGTACCAATGAGTTTTGAAGACATGAAGACTATTATTTTCAGCATTTTCGAGCATATTCAACAAGTTTTAGTAGAAGCAATAAAAATCCATGTTGACTCTTTATCCATGACTCTTCTTGTTCAGCCACTTGAAGAAGATTATGATCAAAATTTTTGAAGTCACCATAGATATAACTCATCCATTACAAAGGGTAAGTTAAGGTATGTCATTTTATAACTTTTGACCATAGAATTCCATAAAAGGCTAGAATGATAATTGTTGGAAAAACATTTCTCTTCCTTATTTCCTGAAATTGCAAATACCATCAGTTGGGGGTGGAATACATTCATATTCATATCTTGTCATGTCCATATCATATTCAGGAGCCCACATACTTCCAAAATATATTAACTATTACATTGTTATTATGATCATACAATGGTTTTTCAAAAGTGCTTAAGGGATAAATTGGATACAAACACAATCATTGTTGTCACACAAGAACCAACCATTATGCAATCCAATAAAGATATACTTCGGAAAAAAAAAAAAAAAAAAAAAAAAATCAAATTATCATTATGCAAAGTTCAAAAATCAAAAAAGAAGGCAACAACAAAATATGGCTGTAACACAAGAACCAACCATGTTGCAATTCAGGTAAAACACTTTGCAGAAGTATGAAGTTATTAAATGATGTCATGCAAAGTTAAGTCAAAACTCAAGGATCAAAAGAATTAATGTAATATATATTGTATGAGGACATGCAATAGCTTCAATTGGGGGGTATTTTGGGTCTTGAAATTGTCATTCATTTCCATTACACTTTCACTATTATGTCCATTATATCACCTCCATTTCACTACTATGTCACTACATTCATCTCACTTTCATTACCATTCAGCCAAATTTATGATTTTCCAAACTTTATTAATTCTTAGCCTTTTTAAGTGAATTTGTGGTTAAAAATTAAAAAATAATGTGCATATGCTTATACCTAACAAGTGGGTTGAGATTGTTGACATGTGTAGGTCAAAAGGAGGCTTCTAGAAGACCTTTATGTGGCACCCTAAGGCCAAATTCGAATTTGAGTGGAGTGAATCATGGGATGATGAGGATATGTGTCACATCTCCTAATTGTATTGAAACTATAAGAAGACATGTGCCTTATCAGTTCCTATTTTGATTAGGACTCTACAGGTAGAGTGTTATGAAACCAGCTCACAAAAGGACAGAAAAGATAGATTAATGCCTTAGAATTTAGCCTCTTTGAGGGGGAAACCTCCTTTACATTACATAAGTGAACAATTATTTGATGATTCAAATGACAAAACCTCCTTTCTATATATAAGGGTCTAAGGAGTCACAATATAACCAAGCCGACCTAACAATAAT
>APFE030478885.1:206163-232364 GCA_000404065.3 Pinus taeda
TTTTTGGACAAAATTATTTTCTCTTAAATATGATGTGATGGATGGTGGCTGATATCCATAAAGTGCCATAAATGGGGTCATTTTTGTTGCTATATGGAAGGAAGTGTTATACCACCATTCAGCCAAAGGCAACGATTTGACCCATTATGTCTATTTATCATATACAAAGCAACGAAGATATCATTCCAAACATTTTTTTACTATCTCAGTTTGCCCATCAGATTGAGGATGATAAGATGAGCTATGAGCTAACTGAGTACCAAGACAAGAAAATAATTTTGTCCAAAAATTTGTTGTGAAAATGGCATCTCTGTCACTTACAATAATCTTTGGGATTCCATGTAGCTTTTGAATTGTTTTCATAAATGCAGTAGAAACTGTATTGGCTTTAAATGGACGTAATAATGCACAAAAGTGTGCATACTTGGTAAGTCTATCAACTACCACCATGATGACACTCTTTCCCTCAGACTTGGGTAAACCTGTGGTAAAATCCATTGAAACCTCCTCCCAATGCTGGCTTGCAATGGATAAAGGTTGTAATAGACCCGGAGTCTTAATTGTTTCAACTTTATTTTGTTGGCAAACCAAACATTCTACCACAAACTTTTGAATATCTTATTTAAGGCCATCCAAAAAAAAAATCTTCTTAACCCTGTGGTAAGTTTTTAAAAATCCTGAGTACCCTCCTAAGGGAGAAGTGTGAAATTCCATAAGAATCTTTTGTTTTAGCTGGGAATTCTTACAGAGGTATAAGTGATCTTTGTACCATAACGAATCATTTTTCCATATAAATGTATCAGAAGTACTGGAATCTTGTTGTAGCTTTCGAATAAGTTCCCACAATTCTTTGTCATTCTTTCATTCCTCCCTTGCTTCATTTATCCAATCTGGTTAGATAATAGAAATGGCACACAACAATGCTTCCACATCCTCATCCTTTCTTGAGAGTGCATCTACGACCACATTTTGCTTCCCTTTTTTGTAAATGATTTTAAATTCATAACCAAACATCTTTGTGACCCACTTTTGTTGCTCTTGGTCTCGTAATTTTGATATATCATGTTGCATTTCTTCCTCTTCTTCATAAGTCATGCTAGAGCATTTAGGTTGCTTACTAGGTGTTTGCATTTTCTTTCCTCGGGGCATCAATTATCGATAATAATGCTATACTATGCCCTTTGAATTCCTTCAAAATAATTTTTCAAACCAAGCTTAAGAAAAAATTTAAAAAAAAATCTACAAAACTTTTTTCACTTTGTAGGAACTCAATCTTGCTTATGACGTATCTTTGTAATTTCAGATCTTCCAGTTCCAAAATTACAACCTGTGGTAACCCTCTGTGTCCTCTTTCCAATGCCACCAGTCTAATCGAATTTAGATTCTCCAAGAAAGAGTTATGCACAATCTCCCAAGATGACCTGATTATATACCTTTTCAGAATAGTGAACTTATATGAAGTGCCACGTGTCACTGTTTTGACCTTAGGATATGAGAAATGTACATAGGAAACTACAGTCTGTCCTCTTTCTGTAACTTCTTCCGAAATATGAATTTGATGCTCAAAACAAAAGTTATGACTATTTTCCCTTGGTGACCTGTTTGGAATGTAATTTAGGAGTCTACAAAAAGACCAAATTCCTCAGATCATATATCCACAAATATTGCGTTAAAATCTCTGAAATTCGAACCCAAGGTTCAGTACGATTTCTTCTCAAATGGGTTTTTTTTTGTAGCATCTCAAACATCGTAGAAAAAATTTATAGTACAAATGCCACGATGACCTGTTTGGAGTAGCAAAACCCTACAATTCAAAACTCTGATACCAAATGTTATGAAACCAGCTCACAAAACGATAGAAAAGATAGATTAACGCCTTAGAATTCAGCCTCTTTGAGGGGGAAACCACCATTACATTACATAAATGAACAATTATTCAATGATTTAAATGACAAAACCTCCTTTCTATATATAGGAGTCTAAGGAATCACAATATAACCAAGCTGACCTAACAATAATAATATAAAAGCACAAAAATAACAATAGAGGGATTATATGGGGCATAGTAATAACCATATGGGGACAATAGGGGCACAACAATATTAATAAGGGATACAACTACAATAGTAATGGGTAATAACTAGTGTTATAGGGACCTAACATAGAGGGAGAGATTCATGGACTCTCATTAATGAGATGACTTCTCATATTTTTGTATAAATAGGAGATCTCTCTCCTTCATTTGTTAGCTTAGCATTTTAATTCTTAAGCTTGTAGATTTTTGGTAGCTCTTTAGCTTGGAGCTTATAGTTCTTCTTTGATGGCTTTCAAAAGCTTTGGAGAGCTTTGTTGTACTTTGTAATTTTGAAGAATTTGAATAAAGCTTTAATGTTCTCAACATGGAAGGAGATGTGAAGTAGATGTCATGGAGCACATTAGAATGTAAGGTAGAGTAGATTTTGTTTTCTAGTTTTTCTTTGATTTCATTCAATTATATCATTTGATTGCTTTCAAGTTTGATAGATTATATTTTCCATTCATGCAATTTTAATTCATGCAAATGTGTTCAATCAGTTGATTATAGATTGGGTTTCTTTACATGTTTTTTGTATTTGCTTATTAGATTAGTCTCTCATGCTATATGATGATATTTCTGGAGCATTTAGCTTAACACTGATTTAGAAGTTAATTGGAAAAATATTGTGATTATAGGTGAGATGATTGGCTTTGATTTTCATTAGTGTGCAATTAGATAGTTTAGATGTCATTTCTTTCATGCTATATGATGATATTTCTGGAGCCTTTAGCTTAACAGCATTTTAGAAGTTAATTGGTGAAACATTGTGATTATAGGTGAGATGATTGGCTTTGCTTTTAATTAGTGTGCAATTAGATAGTTTAGATGTCATTTATTTCATGCTATATGATGATATTTCTAGAGCCTTTAGCTTAACACCGTTTTAGAAGTTAACTGGCGAAATATTGTGATTATAGGTGAGATAATTGGCTTTACTTTTCATTTTATTGCTTGCAAGTTTGATAGTTTAGATTTTCCATTCATGGAATTTTAAACATATGCAAGCGTGTTCAACCGGTTGATTATAGATTTATCTAATTGTGTAATTTATGCTTGACAAAATATTCCAAGAAAGTAGTCTTCCAATTTTCCGATTGGCGAATTGGAGCATAGAAAACACAGCAGATCAGTTTTTCTTTACATGTTCTTACTTTTTGCTTAGTAGGATACTCATTACATAAGTTCATGTTGCGTTGAGTCTTTTTAGTTCCTTAAGAATGAAATTGGCAATATGTAAAGTTATGAATGGTATTTGATTTGTTTTTCTTTCTTTCTTTTCTTAGATATTTTGCTAGCTTAGATTAATCTAACTGTTCAAAGTTTTGATTTGTTTCATTTTCTCTTTTCTTTAGAAAATAGATTCTAACATAAGAAACAAAACCCCCAAAAACAACATAAAATATAAAACAACGAAGCAAGAAAAAGGTTAACTAAGCACATATGGTGCACTACACTTCATCAATTTATGATACCCAGATTGATAATTTATGTAGAGCAATTTAGGACACTAAATTGACTAGATAGGTTTTTCCCTTTTTCATTGTTCAGTTGGTGATAGACCACTAGGGTTTTTCAAGCTAGACTTCTATGGATTCAAAATAAGCTTGATTATTGATGAGAGAAAGAGAAATCTACTCCATGAGAAATCTTGTCTAGTGCAGTAAGGAAAAACACTAAAATCAAATGCTAAAATACACCATGTTCTAACTAATTGCTGAGAGACTATGCTTCAAAAAGAATGCTAAGTTAACATGTATGCAATCCTACTATCTCAAGCATCCAAATTCAAAACATCAAATAGTCTACTACAGTGCATATAAATAGTCAAAATAAACCTATTTTTCTTTTTGTCTTTTTATGGAAAAGTGTAAAAGCTAACCTCTTCTGGTGATGTGGAAGGTGGCTTAGGGATGCTAGTGAATGGTTAGAAGGTTGGGGAGACCATTAAGTGACATTTTTTTATCTTCCTAGAGGCTTTTCCCTCAATTTGGCCTCAAAACAGGCCACTACAGGAAAACCTACAGGATTTCCTAAAAACCTATAGGACTCCCTGTATTTCTACAGGATACAGATAAGAGAAAAACGATGGGTGTTGAAGGTGATTCAAGGCTTAGGGAAGGTGGTTGGAGGATGAAATGAGGAAAGGAAATACCTAAGGTCACTCAAAACTCAAAATGATGAGATTGGTGAGGGGCTTAGTGAAAGGAAGGAATGATCGTGGATGGATGAAGTTGGAAGGAGGTTCTGACTCTGAGATCTCTCTATACTTTTGAAACACCTACACTGCATAAAACATTCATATTTACCCAATAATCATGTAAACAAGAAGAATTTCAATGATCTAGGAAAATAGAGTTTAATGAGATAACTGTCTACTTCATGTATAAAGAAAAATTTCATAATAAGATGGAATCATTGATGAGATCTGATGTAAGACTAAAGATGGAAGAAATGATAACTAAATACTACTCTTGCAAACTAATCAAATGCTGGTCTAAGTACAGAAAACCCTAAATTCTATGAGAATGTTGAATTCTGTCTTTTTGGGGCTGCATAGGAGTTCTTTCCTCAAATCATGATCTTCGAAGGAAGAAGTGAGACCAAAACACCTATTAACAACTTTTTGGTGTTCCTTTATCTCTTTTAAGCTATTGCTAAAGTAAATCCCAAATGGAAGAAAACTAATAAGAAAACTAATCAAGTATACACTACTTGCAATGAAATACTTCTAAAGATAATTCAACTATGAAATCAATCCAAGCATACAGATACAAGAAGAGGAGCCTTTGCTTCTAGAGTTGGGCCCTAACCCAAGAGCTTCATCCATCTGAGTTAACTTAGTGTTGGATCAAAAAAGTACTCATTATCATGATCAAAATAGGAAATTACATAGCAATGTCTTCCACAAGTCTTGGACTCAAAAAATGACTAGTGTTTTTACATCAAAGTTTTGAATCCTAATGAGGCTCTAAGCCTCTTTATTTATACAACTGGAGTCTTCAATGACTTCCTTAAATATAGGGAGGCTCATCTCCAAAACTTGTGATAAATGACTCTTTGAATGTCATTTGCTCGGCTTCCTTTTTATCTCCATGAGTTGGCTACTTATACTCCGAGCTAGTGTGATTAATGGAGGAATATTCGAATGAGGGAGGAGTTAACTGAGGAGGATTTACCTCCTACAATATCTCTTCCTTGTCCAATTTGAGTTTCAGCCCTTAATCTTGCCAAATTTCCCTAATTTTCTCTCACAAACCTGCATTCAATGCATATTAGTCCACTAGGTGTAATATCTCACTTTGACTCTCATCTTATTAAACAAAATATAATAAAAATACATAATAAATTGTGAGAAGAGTTGATTTGACTAAGCTAGGAGGTGAATTAGCATCCATATAGTTATCAAATGATGAGGCTCATCATCACCCTCCTACTAAAAAAGTTTCTCATCCTCTGAGCAAGTCAATCAATATCCATGTCTTTCATAGCTCTAGTTGCCTCCCTGACATCCCATGTTTTTGTTGTAGTTTCCTCTTCTTGCACATAGAATCATGCCTTCATTTCTATCTCCTCCCACTGCTTTCATTCTTCCTCTTCCTTCCTTCCTTCTAACATCCCTAAGAGTAGTTTTGGACTGAGTTTCAAGCCAATCCAATTGACATTAAGTCTCTGGAGGGTTTGCTTATACATGGGTGTCCTATTCAATGGTTCTCTCATTCTCTGAGGAGAATGGTACTCTATAATTTTCAAACTGTATGGCGAAGTATTCCATCTCCTTTGGTAATCTTGCATGATGTCATCCCCTAACAACCTAAAAATATCCTCAAAATGTGTAATTTCTTGCTCTTGGGCAGAAATATACCTCGGTGCAAGTTGAGTATCATTTTCAATTAAGTTATGTGTGTTGATGACAACCATTGCATTCAAATTCTTAGCTCTTATCATGAGAGGCTCTGTTTCTTCCCTTACCATTATCTTCTTCATTTTTGTAGCTCTTTCTTCCTCATAGTTCATCCGTGATGTCAAAGCCATCAACTGTAAATCCCCTAGTTTTTCATTAGGGTCCCATACATTCAGATTTGTCAAGGCTAAGTTATGTAGGTAGAACTCAGGCATTTTAGCCCTATCCTCCAGTGTGCTTTGATCACAAAGATCAATGAACTGCCTATAATCCTGGAATGGAATAGTGCCTCTCTGGCTAGGTTCTTGATTTGGAACTACAACCACTATTCCTTAAGGTATAATGCATAGGACTTAGCTGGCATCCTGCACTCGATTTCCTCTAAGGATAGATTGGCCATGGATGCCACTTGATTCTCTCTTTCTTGTAGTTGTCCTTTCAACCACTCATTTTTGTCTCCAACTAAATTTTCATTATGGCTTCTCTGTCCCTTAGTCTCCTCAGTTCTCTACCCATCTCCTTAAGTTTTTCCTCCATGTCACCTATGTCCTCCACTCCCTTGGACTTGGAAATATGCATCCATATATGTGTTCTTGCTCTTTCTTTCTCGAGCTCAAAGAATAATGGGATGGAAATTTTTGGGGAATCACCCTACCCCATTCAATAAACCTATAGTAGGAGTTAAGGTGGTTAGTTTCAGTCTTTCCAGCCTTCCTCCAGTGATCAAATCTGCTCTTACAAAGTGATTTTGAAGTGTCAAGGTCAAATTTTGTCATTTCAGTGAGTCTTCAAGCAAAATTTGGTCACTAGGCATTAGGTCTAGGGTTTGCTCTCACTCTTTTCAAAGGTGCACAAATGCCAATCTATGTCACTATTCAGCTGATTCTATCATCATTCATAGGGTTTTCATTATCATCTCAGTGTCTAATGAGTCATTTTACACCTTGCTCATGCTTCAGTTGCGCCTAGGTAAGGTCATTTCCCTCTCCTAGGGTTTTGAAAGCTAATTTCTCTTGGATTGTCAAAACACTAGAAAAACTTGTATCCTAATGTTCATACACCTTCCCCTATCCTTAAAGTACTTCACCAAATTATTCCCATCCCTTAGATCCGCCAAATTCCTCATTTTTGCCCAAACCCTAGTTTCTAGCTACAACCTGGCAATTTTCTAGGTTGAGCTTGTGTTTTGCCCTTTTCGACCCCTTCCCCTCACTCAATCTATGAGATTCCAATTTCCCCTGCTTCCTAATATCCCTTTCCACTCCAAAAAATTTCCCCAAGAATTTAGAAGCCCCTTATCCCCTTCATTTCGCTTCATTTCGACCAAAACCCTTGTTCCACACATCGGGATAAGTTTCGCTAAAATGATGTTTCTAAGCAATCAAAGATGATTTTTTTCAAACTGAGAGAGGTTTCTGTCCACAACATCCCAAGGAAATAAAACCTCCTTCACTTTTTGCACAGGTGTCATGGTTTTAAAGAAATGTCAAAAATACTGGCGAGAAAAAAGGTGCTCCAAGGACGGTTGGCCAAAGCACAAAAACGAAGGAAAACGCCCGATCCACTCCAAATTTTGGCCAAAGCCTCTTTGACTGAGGATGGTACTTGATTGGGGACTCCCAGCCCAAATTTCAAGAAATTTGGAGAAAATTTTGTCATTTGTGAATTTTTTGTGCCAAACACAGGTTTTTCTCATTAACGGGTCTCACCCCCGGTGAGACCCTTCGTCCCGGCAACTCCATTTGAAAAAAACTCAGCATTTCCAGATTTTTCATGCAAAGTTACATATGCTCATGGATGCACTTGAGATTTTGTGACGTTTTGGGCCTCCAGAAAGTCAAAAAACATGCAAAATTTGACTTTCTGCCACCTTTTTGAACTACAGAAATCTGTCTTGGGAGAATTGATTTTTGACAGGGCAAATGAACTCCAACTCCAAAAATTTCAATTGGGTTCGAAAGTAGACGCACATACCTTTCCAACAAGCCTACTTTTGCCCAATTTGGCCACTTGAAAGTGCCCCAAACAGGGCTCCAAAGGGGCGCGGCATGTTAGGCAAGGGGGCGCGACATGTCAGGCAGAATTGCCCAGAAATGCACTGTACAGCCCAGAAAACGAAGATTTGACTCAGTTTGACTTTTTGAGGTGAATTATAATTCTCTCTGATGTAATTATGGTACTTTTTAGACACTTTTACCCTTATGTAACTCTTCTAGAAGATTCATGCATGAAAAGGGTACAAATTAAATGAATGAATTGGTTTCCAAGTTTATAGAGGCAAGTTGTTATGATTGCCTAGTTTGTAGTGCTAAGTTTAGAAGTGGTTGAAACAGCTCCTAGGATAGTGAACTCGACCCCTAGAGGCAGGGAAAGAGGTTAGATCATCTATATTATGTACTTTCATACCCATTTTCATGGTTGGACTCTTGAGGGAGAAGCTATCATTGTATTATTTCACTGTATCTCTGCAATTTTTGGCTAAGGAAGACCAGGGTTTTGCAGTCCTCTTTGGGATTCTTGTGGACTCATGTGTTGATGTGTGTTTCTCAATGTTCTTGTAAGTTTTGTTATGTGATTCATTTCCTTTCTTTACTTCTGCACATTAAACAAATGAAGTGTTAAAGTAAGAATTCATGCTTGCCATGCTCTGCTTTTAAGTTTGTTTAATTTCAATGTTTTCTACTGTCTAAAGAGAATTCAAAGTTATTGTTTGCTCTCTTTAACTCCTCACCTTTCATTCCTAATCATCCACCTCAATCAAAGGCATCAATAATGTCTCCTACCTCGCCCCAAAGAACCCCCTGCAGAAACTGTGTTCAATCCCCGCACCCAAAATTGCCATCCCCTCAATTTGCCACCAAAAACCCTAAAAACCCCAAATCAATCTTTCTGATCAGTTTACTAGCCTAATATCAGTGTTACCTTATTGGTCATCTCATCTATTGGAGATTTTACGAGATAGACCGGAGAGAGCCTTCTCCTGCCCCGTAGGGCTAGCTACGAGGCAAAATGGTTTGATGTAGCCTTGAGGTTTACCTGTCTCAGCCTGAGGTGAAATTTCAAGTGCTAACATAGTTGTCCCTCCATAGAGGAGCTAGAACTCCCCCACAGGGATTCATGTTCGCAAGTGAATGCTATCAACCATTACAAGCACGACTTCCACTACCCTGACCTAGAAGCAAAGAGACTGTCATGACATGGCTCTTACAAATATTAGAAATTTTTGAAGATCCAAATGTCCATTACCTAGTAGGAGGCTTTCATCAAACACTTTGTGATCTTCATTCAGGGGATCTCTTACATGCATTCCAATAAACATATTGATGACATCCTTAACCCTCCCTTTGTCCATCCCGCAAACAGAGGGCCAATCATCCCTGGTGGAGGAACTAAACCACAATGCACAAAATATTGGTCGCTTCCCTAGCTCTGGAACAAAAAGAGTGGCATTTCCCTAAAAGAACTACCATAGCTCAATCAAGAGACTTGGTAATACCTCACAGTCTGAGGCATGATAAGCATCTTTGCAAAATTTGGGCTTCCTTGTGAGACCTACCGACATGCGACTATTGTTAAGGAACCGAATAGAAAACCCCACTTGCTGGCGAATTTCGTCAAACATTTGGCATGTTTTAACAAAACCAAAATTAATCTCTCTAAGACACATTAAAGAAAACACTTTGCATGCTCACTCTACACTGACATGGTAAATGAGAAACACCCCTGAAACTGCACTTGACAACGCCGAGAATACACACTTGGACGTGTTGTGAGTCTCACAGCTACAATTAAGGTAGAACAACGCAAAAATGTTGCAGTAACTTAAGCAATGCAAACAAAAAAACTAAAGGGCGTGGCAACCCTGTTACCTTCAATGTCATTAGCATAGAGTATAGATCTGACTATTAGAACTATCGAAGCTTGCAATTCACCTTGGGAACTTACATTTGTTGCAGTGGACGCTGAAATTCATAGTGGACCCTTCAATTCTCTACAATAGTGGCTAAAATTCATCCCAGAGTCTTCCATATTTATTCACTGGTACAATTTACCAAACTTCACAATCTTACACATGCATGTTGGTTAGTAGGGTATCATTAAAGATTGGAATGAATTCTTTTAAGTCGTGTTAGATATTAGATGTTAGACATTAGATATAACTATTTTTGAAATCTAAATTTTTTTATATTGTAATTTTGTTTTTATTAATAAAATTAAGAACAATTTTTTTTGATAAAAGAAAATCATAATAAACATATCACATTAATATATAACATAGGAAATACAATGTGTTATTTTTCATTGTTTAAATTGTATTTTTGAATGCTAAATAGAGTGTATATATGACCAAATAAAGGTTTTAACCATAAAAATTTAATTTTTCATTATATATACAAATTTTAATTAAAATGATATATAATATATAAGTAATTTACATTAAAATATTTTACATCACATGTACATCGAGACATTTTATCACACAAATTAAAATGATTTTTATTATTAATATATTTAAGTATATGATAATATTATTTCTGATTAAAATATTTTAATATTATTTCTTATTAAATTATTTTTATTAATAACCTACATTGAATATTTTTTTATATCCAACCTTAAAATATTTTATTTTAACAATTTTTTTTTCTAATATATATAGATATATATGAAGTTGATATGGACATAAATTAGTTAACATCCATTTTCAAATAGTTTATTTAAATCTCTTTTGAAATATTTTTGTAAAGTATAAGATTATTTTTTTACTTCTATTCATTTTTTTATTATAGCCGACATTATTTTTCTATTTATAACATTATTTTTATTTTAAAGGGGTAGTGACGGATAAACAAACTAACACATCCATTTTACCATCTAATTTAAAATAATGATTTCGTAACCATATTTAAATTTAATTAATAAGCACATAAAATTTTAATATTTTACAATATTAAAGATTCTTAACAATGCATATTCACCCACATTTTTTTTATTTTTTTTACAAAAATGGTTATGGGATTTCATTAACTGATTGGAAAAGAGCCACAAATTCGGTTACAAAAAGAGAGGCAGATTTCTGCATGTCTCTCCAGCAAAAGAAACATAGCGCCTACGCTTTTCAGGCTTCTCTTTTTACATTTTATATAGTGGACTTTTGCTGTTGAGTTCTCGAGCTTAAAAATACAAACAAACTGTTTCAATAATATGCAGTAAAACATGGCTCTTTAGGGGATTGGGTCCCAAAAGATTTCATTATCTCTAAGAATAGTTTCGGCAACTAATTGGACTGCCTTGTTTGCCTCAATGTCTGCTTCTTTGTTATTTGTTCTCAAAACATGAAAGTATTTCAATTTCAAGGACTTTGTCATGCCTTTAATCCTTGTAATTATCCTTACGAGCTGCAGGTCCACTAGATTAGAATTGGTCGTCGCTGCTTTGATGATAACCTGGGAATCCCCAACGACATTTGCCTCCTTTAGGCCCAGCTCTTTGAGAAGCTTGATTCCTTGAAAAAGGGCCATCGCTTCAACTTGTATGCTTGAGGAATGGTCTAATCCCCAAGCAAATTTGTGCGAAGATGTTTCATCTAGGATTATGATGAGCCCTCCAGCTCCAGCAATTCCTGGATTTCCTTTGGCTGCCCCATCAAAGAAGAGAGAGGGAAGTGTTTGTTTGGACAACCATGATTGAAAATCTTCTTCGTTTTTCCAAATTTGCCAGTCTTTGAGAGATGAATGTGCTTTTCGATGTTTGAAATTTGAAATTGAGGACAACTCCCAAATCAATGTCCTATTGGCTTAGATTTGAATCATCTCCTTTGTCTCCCAGCCACTCAACTAGTTGACATTTCACTGAATTGGAAACTATTATGCAGTCATGTTCCTTATTTCGGAATATCCTTCTATTCCTTTCCAGCCAGACTTGCCAGCTGATGAATTTAGGCAGAGCACTCCAAGCTGCCCTGACTATTTTATTTTTTGGATATGGGCCTGGATATCTGGCCATCCAGCCCGCAAACGGGTCCGGAACAGAGGAGGGGAAGATGAACTTATACTTCCATGAACCAAGAAGCTCCTGCTAGATGAAAGTTGTGATTTTGCACTCGATCATGAGGTGAAGGGCAGATTCCAAGTTTTCCTTGCAAAGAGAGCATCTTGAAGGTCCAGAGATGCCCCTTTTCTGTAGCCTGTCGTCAGTTAGAATTTTTTGGTGGCAAAGTAGCCAGCAGAAGTAATCAACTTTTGGAATTGAAGGGAGTTTCCAAATGCTTACCCAGGGATCAGGATCGGGAGGCACGTGAGGCTGCTCCAGACATTTAGCGTAGCCCTGAGCCACCATGTAGCCTGCCAGATTCGAGCCCCAACCTCTCACGTCTTGTTTGCGTGCATGAATAGGAGCCAGCCCGTGCATCATCGTGGTGACCATTGACATTTCTGTTTGTAAGGCGGGTGGAACTAGAAGCTGTTTCCATCCCGTCCAAACGTCACCATTCCAGTTCAAGAGGTCCCATAGCGTGTTGATGCTAGCCTCTGTCATCCATCGTTTCAGCTCTATCATGGATCTCGAGTCTGCCAGCGGGGGTCTATTCAGAGTACATTCATTCCATAGGTTAATGCGTTTCCCATTTCCTGGAATCCAAAAGGAATGGTTTCTTATCAGTGAGCCAATTTTGCTGCTGATCATGCTAAAAAGGGGTTCTGAATTGATTCTTGGGTTGATCCAGGCATCTAAGTCTCGGTCCTCTGAAGTATTTCCTCCACAGTGCAAGTTGGACCCAACTTGGATTTGGAGCAATGATTTTCCAAATCAATTTGGCTCCCATGGCTAAGTTTTGAACACTGAGGTCTTTGAAGTTCAGTCCTCCCTCCTGAATCGGACTGGTGACTATTTCCTAGTTGCCTAGGGGAATCCTCTTCTCGTTTTGTTTACCTCCTTTCCAGAAAAACTTTCTTATTAGCTCCTCCATCTTTTTAATGATTCCCACATGCGCCAAGAGAACAGAGAATTTGAATAACGGAAGACTGCTAAGCAATGCTTTAATGAGCACTGATTTTCCGGCAATGTTGAGCCAGGAGGATCCCCAGGCCTGCATCTTTGCTTTGAATTTGTCTATCTGGGAATACCAGTCTTTGCTCAAGGCCCTCTTGTGAAAGATGGGCAGTACAAGATATTTAAATGAGGACCAAGATGTAGAGGCTACAAAGCCTAGACATCTGGCAATGGAGCTTGAAGTTGAAGTAGGTATATTCCAACAGTAGATATGGAATTTGCCATTATTTAATACGCTGCCCGAAGCCTTACAATAGTCTTCCAGCACTTCTTTAAATTTAATTGTTGAATGAGGAGTTGCAGCCCCCAGCAGCAAGGTATCATCAACGAAGAGGGCGTGGTTGATGTTCTTTACCCCTCTTGCAATGCACAGGCCAGCGATGTCTTGATCTTGTTGTTTTTTCCCTAGATAAAAGCTGAGGACAGAAGCCTGTAGCACGAATAGTAGGGGTGAGAGGGGACACCCCTGCCTCAGCTCTCTAGAGGCTTTGAAAAACTCAGCAGCCCTACCGTTCACCAGGGGGCAATCTAAGGTTCCGAAATACAGGCTCTAATCCACTTGATGAAATTTTGACCGAACCCCAGTTTGTGCAACACATCAACCAAAAAACTATGTCTAACACGATCAAAAGCATTTGCTAGATCTAGTTTAATAACCATACCTTTTTCCTTTTGGTGAAGGCTGGAATGAATCGCCTCTTGGACCAGAACGAAGTTATCCACAAGCTGCCTACGATGAATAAATCCACCTTGGTTCTCCGGGATGATTTTGGGGAGAATTTTCTTCACCCTGTTAGCTATCACTTTGGTTATCACTTTGTACCCAATATTGCATAAGGAGATTGGGTGAAATCTGCTGAAAGAGTTTGCACCTTTTTCTTTAGGTATGAGGGCGAGAAAAGTTGAATTTGTGCAGCCTCCAATTTTCTGACATTCTTGGGACTTCTGAATCATTTTGAAGAACTCCTTCTCAACAATCTGCCAACAGGTCTGGAGAAATCTAAGAGTAAAACCATTCGGTCCCGGGGCTTTATCGGGGTCCATTGCAAAGAGGGCCTCCCTGATTTCATTTTGAGTGATTTTGCCTTCAAGTGCCTGGTTCATTCTAGAAGTGATAAGGCTGGGGACAGTGTCCAACAGAATATTGTTTTGACCAGCCTCTATGTCTTCCCTATACAACTTCTCAAAATGCTCTAAGGCTGCCTTTTTTATGCTAGCAAAATCCTTCAGGGTGCAGTTATCTTCTCTTATTTCAGAGATGGAATTGCGGCCTTTCCTAGCTTGGGCTTGTTTATGGAAAAAGGAGGAGTTTCTTTCGCCAGATTTTAGCCAAAGACTCCTGGACTTGAGCCTCCAGTATTCTTCTTCTGCCAGACAAGCCTTGTGGAAATTTTGTTGAAGCTGGGCCTCCTTTTCCAATTCATCTTTAGTAATTTCAGTTGCTTCTAGATGGAGATGCTGATTTCCTAGAGCGCTTTGGATTTTTTTCCTTTTAGCAGCAGGGTTGGGCAAGGTCTTAGCCCAATTTTTCAGCATGGATTTTACCCTTCTAAGTTTTTCCTCCCAAACAAAAAAATTGGAGCCCTTGACTGGATCTTTCCAGCAATCTCTGACCTTTTCCATGAAGTCTGCCTCTTTGGTCCAAAGTGAGCTAAATTTGAAAGGTATAGGCCCCAGATCCTTGGGGGTCAGCAGCTCTAGGCTAATGGGCTTGTGATCTAAAACACTGTTGTGAAGAATGCGCATTCTAGCCTCTAACCCAAGAAGTAGGAAGGAACTTTGAACCAAAAATCTATCAATTCTTGCGCTATGTAACCCGAACCAACTCGCTTATTTGACCAAGTGAACTTACCAGTAATCGGCTTAATGTCTATCAGATCTCAATCCTCCATGAGGTCTTCTGCTAATTCTCTTGTCGGATCCCTGACGATACTTCCTCCTCTTTTTTCTGACGAGAGGAGGGTGAGGTTGAGATCTCCGGCTATGATTATATTTTCTAGGTTCTCTAGATCTACCAGGCTTTTTATGGAGTCCCAACATATTTTTTTCTCACCTGCATTGTTAGGATCATATACATTGAACAGGAAAATAATTTCCTTAGATTCTAAATGCTGCACTTTTAAAAAAATCCAATGAGTATTCAGGGACTCAGAGATTAATGAGAACTTATTAGGATTCCAGAGCGACCCAAGTCCTCCCGAAGCTCGACGGGTAGAAGTTGCATGTGCTTCGTCTTTATTCCAAAAAATTTTGCTTACTTGGAGGAAAGTTGAGTCCTCCAATTTAGTCTCCTTATGAGAAGGATGTTTGGGGCTTCTATTCTTATTAAACTGTTCATTGCTTCTTCCTTAGCTTTGGTGCCCATTCCCCTACAATTCCAGGAGACTATCTTCATCATTTATTTTGCTAGAGTGGGCTCCTTTGGAACCCTGGGCTTGATTCCTCGTCGTCTTCGAGGTTTTTGTCAGTAGTTTCTCGAGTGTTGGCTAACTGCCCTGAAGTTTGTCTTTATAGGTTTCTTGCTCTCTTTTTTCCTTTGCATACTTGCATCCTCTTGTGGATCTTCTGGGAGATGATTGCGAGTCTCCTATATCTCCTTCTTCCTCTGATTCCTCTGATTCTTGTGTTTCCTCCTCCTCCTCTGGAATCTTCCCTTTGGATCTCTCCGTTGCGCTTTTGGATAAGGGGGAGGCTTTAGATGGAGTAACCTCCTTTGGAATTCCTGCCTCCTGAGAGATCATGATTGCCGATCCAAGGATCTCAAATTTATTCCCTTGGTTTTCCGTGGGGGGTTTCTGAGTAGGACGCGACTGTGGAGCTTTGGGATTCACGTTTGCATTCTTCTTGTGCGAGGTTTTGGAGCGCTTTGCCTGGTTCCAGCCCTCATCCTTCCCTTTTTCTTCCACACCATTGGACAGACAATCTCTGGCGAAATGTCCATAGATGTGGCACTTTCGGCATTTAAACAGCAGCTGCTCATAATCCAGTTTCTGTATATGATTCCAGGGGCCTACGATTATTTTGATGGCTTCTGGTAGTCCGATCTCTAGATTTACCTCCACGCAAATTCAGACACCATCATACTGATCTTTGTTGTTCGCCTTGTCTATAAATTTGCCAAGGGTATTCCCTATGTGCTTCAGAGAATCCCAATTCCAATAGTGTATTGGGAGGTTGGGGAGTCTCACCCACACCAGGACCGTTGTAGGTAAATCCATCATCGGATCAAAGTCTGGCGTCCATTTATTCAAATACAGGCCTTGGGGCCCCATGAAGTAAGGGCCATTCCGAAAGATGAGATCTTTGTCCTCTTTTGCAGTAAACTTGAACAAAAAGTATCCTCTCCCGAGGAAGAATGAGGTTACCTTGCCTTTAATCGAAGGGGCCCAATTCTTGGCAACCAGGGCACGATTTGCCAGAGATAGAGCTACTTGGATCAGTCCTTCTGGCGGAAGAGCGATCTCAGGGATATCCTCTAGCTTCCTCACAAACTTTGCAACTTCTGTGATCTTCTTCTTTGACAAAGAGGCCAACAAATTTTTGAACGCCTCAGCGGCAGAGGGCGGAGGAGGGGAGGGAGGTCCCTGTGGAGGAGTTTGCGCCTCCATATCGATTAAGATTGGGAGCCCCAGCCAGGGCAAGAGGCCACGGCCAGCAGCAGATGGACGCGCGATCGATCCTCAGAATGGTGCAGAGCAGCGGGCAAATTAAATTCCCTATGTCATTCTTGTATATTCACCCACATTTTATCATGAATACTATTAACATTTAAATAATATTTCTTACAATACCATGGGCCAATACCATGGTTTATCAATATGACATACCCAAAAACTATAACTCATTTGAAACAAAATTATTTTATAAGATTTGTTAAATTAAAATTAAATGCTTACAATAAACAAACAATATAACAAGATTCTTAACCATGGATATTTAGGCTCATTTTACCATGGATATTATTAATTTGTATATAAGTTTATTACAATACCATGGGCTAATACTATGGATTATCAATACCAATTGCCTAAAAACCATAACTCATTTCAAAATCAAAATATTTTGTAAATATTTTATTTTATCACATTTTTTTTTTTAAATTAAATCTAAAAGCAAAATACCACGGAGAGATGTTGTAGTGGTGTAAATGTTTGCACACATTTACATGTTGGCTCAATTAAAAAATAATAAAAGGTTAAAAGTAATTGTTTATTATATTATTATTATTATCCAATTTTAAGGTCACGACCAAGCCAAACACCAAATTGGTGTATGAGATCCCCTTGTTTGTGGGAAAAGGGACCCACATTTGCGCAAGGATTTCACTGCCAAGTCTACGAAGGCATACATACTCTACCCCTCTCTAGTTTTGAACATGTGACCTCTTAGGAGGAAACACTTTAGAGGCCCTCTCCACCCGAGTATCTAGAGATGATGTAATGTCTTGTAAACATTTTGAACCGCTCAAAATAAAATAAAATTAAAATAATTATAATTATAATAAAACATTTGACTAGGTCAAATTACATAAAGCTAAAGCTAAAGCTAAAATAAAATATAAAATTAACACTTGTAGTTATAATTAATAATAAAACCAACCTAGATTCATCTTAACTTTGAATCTACCAAGTGTTGAGAGAGATCAAATGTCTCTAGATGCAAACCTCTTTTAGAGTGAAAGGATATTTGATCCCTCTCAAGGCTTGGTAGAGTTAAGATGGATCTAGGCTAGTCAATATTCAAACCCTTCTAACTCTTGTTCACAACGATCTTCCAACTTTTATATGTAGAGAGGGAAATTATTTTTCGGCCTTGGTAGTTGTTGATTTTATTCCATAAGGTTGCATTGTTCTCAACAAAGTGATGACCCTTCATTTGGACTGAGTTATTTAATCTTCACATGAAATTAAAATTGGATGATGAAGATTAAAAAGAGAGAAATTCTTTTTCGGCCTTGGTGGTTGTTGATTTTATTCCATAAGGTTGCGTTGTTCTCAACAAAGTGACGATACGATCCTTCATTTGGACTGAGTTATTTAATCTTCACATGAAATTAACATTGGATGGTGAAGATTAAAAAGAGAAATACATTGACTAAGATATGTCCATTGTTGAATTTTGAAGACCTCTTTTGGTTACAAAATAGTCGTAGTTTATCTGTTATACGTTTTGGAGGGTTTTCCAACATGTATTTTTGGTCTAATTTTCCCGGAATTCGGAAGAAATTTGTTGGAATCACAAATTTGAGTTGTGAACTTTCCACAATCCAAGTGTTTTATAGTTTTGCAAGATGTTGAATCGATATATATATATTAATATATATATTATTTATATTATATATATATATATAATTATATATATATAAAACTAATTTTAAACAACAACAAAAAAGAGATTTGACCAAAAAAAATTAGCCAAATTATGAAAAAAACTCCTAAATGTGTAATAGATAGACGATGCCTGAAAAATATATCTACCTACATATATTTTTATTTACACTAAAGGTGTTCCTGTGATGGGTTTGACTGGGTAGATCCAACCAATGAGACCTTTTAGTTTTCATCGTCTTACATCTAATAAATTTTTACCATGTGCCACTGTGAATCACGTGGTCGGGCTATATGTTGCAAGAAGCTTGTGCAGGATCGCAGACGTGTGGAACAACAAGCTTTGTAGACCCAAGAGGCTCTAAAGTGTGACGTCACGTGATCGAGTCCCTAGAACGTGACATGAGCAACCTGCACCTAGTCAACAACTCGACTATTTCTTCGGGAAAGCCATCGCCATAACTGCGAGGCTTGCATTGATAGCAAAATAATTAAGCCATTAAACGCTTATCCCTATTGTGCAAGAGTTTCTGGAGAGATCCCTAACTTCATTGCTTGACAAAACTTTGCTAGGAAAATGGGCTCGTCTTTAATGGCAAGTGGGGCAGAATTGTGAGTCGAGATGATGCCAACGATTCCATTGCACACTTCGTACAGGGCCTTTACAATGATCACCATTACCATTTTCATTAGTTTTGTTTAGTCAATGCCAAGGAGTTTCAATCTGTGGATGCTCCATTCCTTGGTAGTTGGATTGATAGAGTTCCCTAATGGTGACATCAAGATAGCACTAGCTAGGTTCTTATGAAAAAATCCATATGATTGGTCCTTGCATGAGGCACTCGATATCTCATAAGTTGAATTACATCCTACTTATCATAATATAGGTGTGTATCTTGGTTTATTGAAGGTGCATGTTGTAGAAATTCCTTGTAGATTCAAATTGCTTATGCAATATTCTAAAACAAAAGACTTGAATCTACTCTACTCATTGGCGGAAACAATTAATTGATCGAGAAATCACAACATAAACATGAGACAAGATTCAATCACATATGCTCAAAGATTTATCTAATGGGAAAGCAACTGCTCAAACCCCCTTCCTATCTGTATTGCATTGGTAAAAAAATAATGAAGAAATACAATGCTTATTCAAGCCTCAACAATCTTTGCACAAGTATAATCTATCCAAGTGCCTCACAAGATGACTTTGGCCAATACTTAGCCAATTATGTTTCCTTCCAAGCTCCTATTTCCTTGCGTTGTTTCCTTGGGAATTAGCCCCCTATTAATTAGGGAAATTCCCAATTAGAATTGCGCAATCCCTGTAGGCCCTTCTTTGACTGCATGCACCACCTGTACAACTTGGAAAATTATACAACTGATATTACATTGCCATTGAACTCCAATCTCAACTAGTAACTAAAATTTCATGCATGTATGAGTTAATTATGTATGATTTATCAGTTAACTAATTGAACACTGAAGTTGCACCCCACTGCTAAACCTCCTACTAGTTCATCCAACATTTGGAACTAGTTTTGACTGACTTCAACTCAATTTAACCAAATTAAATTATTATAACTCAAATTAAACTCAAACTAGGCTCCTAACATTTAGGAACCACTCTACAAGACTCAAGTTAGGCTCTCAACTCAAATTAACTGAGCCAACTAAGTGAAATTAACTTAGTTAACACATTCTTGTTGTCTTCTGATGTGAAATGACAATTTTCTCCCAATTTAATTCAAGGGAAAATTAAATTATAATTTTCTTGTTGTCATTTTCAACACTCCCTCTCAACAAGAAAGAGATTATCAGATGCCCCAATCTTGTCTCTGTGGAACTCGAATTTTCCTCTTGACAATGCCTTTGTTATAATATTTGAATCATGTTCCTTTGTAGGAATGTATTCCAACAACATGATCTGCCTTTGCACACAATCTCGTAGATGGTGATATCAGATGTCGATATGCTTGGATCGATCATGAACAATTGGATTTTCAGAGAGTTTGATACAACTCTAATTGTCACAGTAAATCATGGTGGGATCCATCATCTAACCAAATAAACCAATAAGAATCTTCCTCATCCAGATAGCGTCACAAGCTCCTTGACTAGCACCCATGTGCTCTGCTTCTGCTGAATTGAGTGCAACTTATATTTGCTTCCTATTGTACCAAGAAATTGTTGTTGAACCAATACTGAAGACTCCTCCTGAAGTGCTCTTCTAATCCGATGGACTACCCGCCTAATCTGCATTTGTGAAGCCTTGAAGCTTCACTCCCTCTATCTGTCTGTACCAAAGACCATACTGAGTAGTGCCTCTGAGGTATCTCAACACATGTTTTTCTACCTTCAAATACAATTTGATTGGCTTAACCATTGCTTGACTAAGTTGTTTAACTGCATAACACAAGTCTGGTCGTGTGTTCACCAAATACATAAGTGAACCCACAAGCTGCCTATAAATAGTGGCCTCCACCTCCTCACCTGAAGTGTCATCATCTTTCCTCCACCTGCCTATTAGAGGAGTGTCCATCGGTTTGCTACTCTCCATGCAGAACTTCTTCAGTATTGTGTTGGCATACTTTCCTTGGGAGCCAAACAGCTCCCCATCTCCTTGCCATACACCCAAACCGAAGAAATAATGCATGAGTCCCATGTTGTTCATCTCAAATTCTCTTGCAAGATCCTCTTTTCAAGACTTGATCAACTTATCATCGCCGATTAAAATTAAATCATCGACATATAGTACTATAATCAATAATTTACCTTCTCCCACAATATAGTAAAGCTTTGCATCTACTTCACTTTTGGTGAAGCCCAACCTGGTGAAATAGTTGCCGATCCTGGTGTACCAAGCACAAGGTGCTTGTTTCAATCCATACGACGCTTACTTGAGTCTGCACACATGTGACTCTCTGTCAAAGGTCTCAAATCCTTCTGGCTACTCAATGTACATCACTTCCTAAATCACTCCATCAAGGAATGTTGTTTTCACATCCATATGATGGATCTTCCATCCCATTTGTGTTGCAAGTGATACTGGAGCAAAGGTATCCTCATAATCAATTCCCTCCACCGGAGAGAACCCCTTTCCCACAAATATGGCCTTGTGTTTCTCGATGCTTCCGTCTGCTGCTTGCTTCACCTTCTAGATCCACCTCGAACCTACCACTGACTTGTTCTTTGGTCTTGGGACAACTTCCCAAACACTATTTCTGACTATGGAATCATATTCCTATACCATGGCATCAACCCATACTAGATTATGCATTGATTCCTCGAATGAGGATGGTTATGTCTCAACTAGCTCACTCATCAAATCCATGTACCCGATGTATTAATCTAGTGACCTCCTATGCCTACGTTGTGATGTGAGTTCTCCCACATTCTCTCTAGCATCATGCAATAATATGTTAGCTTCACTAGTGCGCTTCCTTCCATCTCTTGATGTCTCTGCAAGAGTGGGTGCTTCCCCTCCCTGCTCCTCTGCTTACGGCTGCTCCATAACATCCTGAGATTTTTCCCTTGGAGCCAAAACCTCATCATGTGCATGCAACTGAAACTCCCTCTCAAGGGAACATCTCATGGCCTTCTCTTCATTGAACTTCACATCTCTACAAACAATTGTCATTCTGTGAAATGAAAGGTGCACCTGATAGTTGTGAGGTGTATCAGTGTACCCCACAAGTATGCCCAACTTAGTTGTCGACTCTAGATTTTTCCTTGCATCCTTGGAAACATGAAAATAAACTAATGAACCAAAGATCTTGAAGTGTGACACATCTGGTTTCTTTCCTAAAATAACTTCTTCTGGTGTACTCACCTTGAGAATCCGATGAGGACTGTTGTTCTACACATATACAACTGTGTTGCATGCTTCAACCCACAAGTGCAACGATAGGCCCTGGTCATGTAACATCACTCACACAACTCCCACAATACTTATGTTCTTCCTTTCAACCACCCCATTCTGTTGTGGGTTATGGGGTGCTATTAACTCCCATCGAATGCCCTTTGATGCACAAAAGTTCTTGAATTCATTTGACACATATTCTCCACTATTATTGCTCCTAAGACCCTTCACTTTCCTGCTAGTGTTTTTCTCAACAAGTGCTTTAAATTCACAAAATTTAGATAACATTTGATCATCCTTCTGCATGAAGAATATCCAGCACTTACGTGAGAAAGAATCTACAAATATTACATAATACTTATGTTCTCCGTGGGTTTGTTGTTCTCCATGTGGAACTTCTTCAGTATCTCGTTGGCATACTTGCCCTGAGAGACAAACAATTCCTCATCTCCTTGCCATACTTCCATACCAAGGAAATAATGCATGAGCCCCAGGTCCTTCATCTCGAATTCTTTTGCAATACTTTACTAGCTTCTCATCACCTATTAGAATCAAATCATTGACATATAATACTATAATCAATAATTTACCTTCAACCACAATATGGTAAAGGTTTACATCTGCTTCACTTTTGGTGAAGCCCAACTTGGTGAAATAACTACCAATCCTGGTGTACCAAGCATGGTGTGCTTGTTTCAATCCATACAACGCTCGCTTGAGTCTACACACATGTGACTCTTTGTTGAAGGTCTCAAATCCTTCTTATTGCTCAATGTACACCTCTTCCTCAATCACTCCGTTGAGGAATGTTGTCTTCACATCCATCTACTCTATCGTCCATCCCATTTGTGCTGAAAATGCTATAATAGATCTGATTGAAGAGTACCTTGCTACTAGAGCAAAGGTCTCCTTGTAATCAATTCCGTCCACTCGAGAGAACCCTCTAGCCACAAAATCTGGCCTTGTGTTTCTCGACACTCCCATTTGTTGCTTGTTTTACCTTGTAAATCCATTTGAAACTCACCATTGACTTGTCTGCTGGTCTTGGGATCACTTCCCAAACACTGTTTCTAATAATGGAGTCATACTCCTCTACCATGTTATCAACCCATACTGGTTTTTGCCTTGCTTCCTCAAATGAGGATGACTCATTCTCTACACTGTATCTCATCAGATACATGTAGCCAGTGTACCAATATGGTTACCTCCTTTGCTTGCACTGTGATGTGGCTGCTCCCACATTCTCTCTAGCGTCATGCATCAATTTGTCAACTTCTCTGGTGTGTTTCCTTCCATCTCTAGAAGTATCTGCATGAGTGGGTGCTTCCACTCTCTGCTCCTCTGCATGTGGTTGCTCCACATCATCTTGAGGCTCTTCCTTTGGAGCTGAAAGGTCCTCTTATACATGCAACTAAAGCTCCCTCTCAAGGGAACATCTCATGGTCTTCTCTTCATCGAACTTCACATCTCAATGAACAACTATCATCTTGTGAGATGGCAGGTACACCTGATAGTTGTGAGGTGTATGTGTATCCCATAAATATGCCAAACTCAGCTGTTGGATCTAGATTTTTCCTTGCATCCTTGGTAACATGACAGTAAACTGATGAACCAAAGATCCTAAAGTGTGCCACATCTTGTTTCTTACCGAAAAAAAGATTCTTCTAGTGTACTCATCACGAGAATTTGATGAGGACTCTTGTTTTGTGCATATACGGTTGCATGATTCGGCCCACAAGTGCAAATGTAGGCCCTCATCATGTAACATCGCTCGTGTAGCTCCCACAATACTTTTGTTCTTCCTCTTAGCCACCGCATTCTATTGTGGGTTATGGGGTGCTATTAACTCCCGTTAAATGCCTTCTTTTGCACATAATTTCTTGAACTCATTCGACATATTTTCTCCACCATTATCTCTCCTGAGGGCCTTCACTTTCCTACCAATGTCTTTCTCAACAAGTGCTTCAAATTCACAAAATTTGGAGTATGTTTGGTCTTTCTTCTGCATGAAGAAAATCCAACACTTACGTGAAAAATCATTTACAGATATAACATAATACATGTGCTTGGTCATGGAGGCTATCGAGAAAGGTCCACACACATCTGAGTGAACTCTTTCAAGGACTGCTTGCGCTCTACTGTCCTTATCATGAAATGTGGCTTTGGTGTCCTTCCTCAGTTTACACCCTTTGCATATATCTCTCTACTCTAGTACACCCTTGGGAAGTCCTATAGAAAATTGTTACATGATCTTCAAAGCTCCATGGTGTAAATGGCCAAGTCTCTTATGCCATAATTCACCAATGTCTCGGCTTTGCACCTTATCTGCTTTCATGCTCAAAGCAACACAATCTTCTACATCCAATTTGTAGAGGTTCTTCACACGAACCTCGATCTGCTTCACTTGTCCCATGGCAATATGTCTAAGGAAAGCCTTTCCTTTGCTAAATATCACATCATAGCCACGATTTTCCAGCATAGCAACTGAAACTAAATTCTTCTTTAGACTCGGAACATTGATGACATCTTTTAATGAGAGGAGAACCAAACTCCTTCTGAAAAGTAACTGTACTGATACCGATCGTGCTATACCTTCCATCATCTCTCATCTCAATGTGCATCTGGAGGTCCTTCTCCTCCGAGTCACTGAAAATTTCTTTGTTTCCCGTCATATAGAATGAGGCTCCACTATCTAGATACCACATACTACCCATCATCGATGTCACCATGCATGCAATGAGTGTGAAATCCAACTCAAATTGTGAAGCTAGAGCTTCACCTACCACTCCTCCTGAGGGCTTCTTGTCGGCCTTCTTATGTGGACACTTCGTGGCATAGTGTCGCATCTCATGATAGTGAAAACATTTAATCTTCGGCACGTCTTTCTTCTTTCCCGTCTGACCATAATCTCCTTTGGATTGGGATTTCTTCCCTTTCCCTTTCTTTGTCTATGCAACCAAGGCAAAATTCTCCTTATCCTCAACCTTGGATGACGTTCCATCTCTATTGCTTCGCTTAATCACTTCATGCTCAGGATCAGACCATAACTGCTCCTAGCTTGGCAGTTTGTCTCTACGATTCACAAAATCTTGATAACTGTGCCAGCTCTTGGGAAGACCCAACAAAGCTAGAGCTACCATATCTTCTTCTAGAACAGTAATATCAACCCCACCAAGTTCATCACGCCACTGTGTGAATTTGCTCAAGTACTGCGGAATTGATTCAACCTTTTGCATCTTGATGCTACGAAGCTTGTCCTTTAGTGCCAACTTCTTATGGTCGTTGTTGTTGTCAAATAAGTCGGTCAGTGTTTTCCACATCACGAATGGATTTTCTTTCCCATGGAGATTCGAGACAATATGATCTCGAACTTCCTCTAATATGGTCCTCCTCGCTTTAGCTATGTCCTTCTTCCACTGAGCGAGATCTAGGCATCAATTGTTCAGGTTTAACTATATATGTCTTGATGTAATATAGTAGCCCATTATCATCTAATACCACCTCCACACGAAACTTCCACACCACAAAATTTGTGGTTCCTTCTAGAGCATACTCGAGCTTGAGTCCAGTGGAACTCATCTTCTTACTCCTAGAGAAAACCCGCAACACTGACCTTGTAATTCGAACCTCCTACAAAAACTTCGAATTCTCTTCTCTTCTATTGTGATTCATGCTCTGATACCATGTAGAAATTTGTTGGGTCCCCATAATACTAGTGATTACCCCATTACTATTGTAGTTGTACCCCTTATTAATATTGTTGTGCCCCTATTGTGCCCATATTGTTACTATTGTGCCCCATAGAAGCCCACTATTGTTATTATTGTGCCCTTACATTATTATTGTTAGGTAGGCTCTGATTATGTTATGACCCCTTAGACTCCTATATATAGAGAGGAGGTCTTTCCATTTGTATCATCCAATAATTGTTCATTTATGTAATGTAAAGGAGGTTTCCCCCTCGAAAAGGCTGAATTCTAAGGC
>APFE030478885.1:236180-292605 GCA_000404065.3 Pinus taeda
TCCAACCAGATTGGATAAATGAAGCAAGGGAGGAATGGAAGAATGACGAAGAAGTGTGGGCACTTATTCGAAAGTTACAACAAGATTCCAGTACGTCGGATACATTTAGCTGGCAAAATTATTCATTATGGTACAAAGATCGCTTATACCTCTGTAAGAATTCCCAGCTAAAACAAAAGATTCTTATGGAATTGCACACTTCTCCCTTAGGAGGGCACTCAGGATTTTTAAAAACTTACCATAAGGTTAAGAAGGAATTTTTTTGGGATGGCTTTAAATCAGATATTCAAAAGTTTGTGGCGGAATGTTTGGTTTGCCAACAAAATAAAGTTGAAACAATTAAGACACCAGGTCTATTACAACCTTTATCCATTCCAAGCCAATGTTGGGAGGAGGTTTAATGGATTTTATCACAGGTTTACCCAAGTCTGAGGGAAAGAGTGTCATCATGGTGGTAGTTGACAGACTTACCAAGTATGCACACTTTTGTGCATTATCACATCCATTTAAAGCCAGTACAGTTTCTATGCATTTATGGAAAAAATTCAAAAGCTACATGGAAACCCAAAGATTATTGTAAGTGACAGAGATCCCATTTTCACTGGAAATTTTTGGACAGAATTATTTTCTTGTCTTGGTACTCAGTTAGCTCATAGCTCATCTTATCATCCTCAATCTGATGGCAAACTGAGATAATAAACAAATGTTTGGAAGGATATCTTCATTGCTTTGTATCTGATAAACAAACACAATGGGTCAATGGTTGCCTCTGGCTGAATGGTGGTATAACACTTCTTTCCATACAGCAACAAAAATGACCCCATTTATGGCACTTCATGGGTATCAACCACCATCCATCACATCATATTTAAGAGAAAATTCTAAGGTTCAAGCAGTGGAACATCACATCGAACATCAACAACAAGTCCTCCAACTCTTAAAGGATAACCTCGTGTTGGCACAAAATAGAATGAAACAACAGGCAGATCAACATTGTAGCGAAAGAAGTTTTGTTGTAGGTGATTAGGTATTTCTACGGCTACAACCATATAAGCAAATGTCCCTCAAGCAAGCTAAGAAGGATAATAAATTATCACCAAAGTATTATGGTCCGTACAAGGTGTTGCAAAAAGATTGGTACTATGGCATACAAATTGGAGCTTCCTGCAGCTCGATTGCACCCAGTTTTCCATGTTTCATGTTTACAGAAGGTTATAGGCAATAAGCTACCAATTCAAACAATATTGCCAGAACTTGACGAGGAAGGAAAAATTATATTGGAACCATATGCAGTGATAGAAACAAGAACTCGACAGCTACGAAATCGATCAATTTCAGAGTATCTTATCAAGTGGAAGAACTTATTTGTTGAAGATTCCACATGGGAGGATGAGAATTTTATACAGAAGCATCCAGAACTACTCAAGCGTTTGAGGACAACACTTTTTTTGAAGGAGAGGGGCATGTTGGGTCCCCATAATACTAGCGATTACCCCATTACTATTGTAGTTGTACCCCTTATTAATATTGTTGTGCCCCTATTGTGCCCATATTGTTACTATTGTGCCCCATAGAAGTCCACTATTCTTATTATTGTGCCCTTACATTATTATTGTTAGGTAGGCTTTGATTATGTTATGAACCCTTAGACTCCTATATATAGAAAGGAGGTCTTTTCATTTGTATCATCCAAGAATTGTTCATTTATGTAATGTAAAGGACGTTGCCCCCTCGAAGAGGCTGAATTCTAAGGCGTTGATCTATCTTTTCTATCTTTTCTTGAGCTGGTTTCATAACAAAATTCCTTGTAGATTCAAACTGCTTATGTAATATGCTAAAGCAAAAGACTTGAATCTGCTCTACTTATAAGCAGAAACAACTAATCGATCAAGAAATCATAACGTAAACACGAGACAAGATTCAATCACATATGCTCAGATATTTATATTAGGAGAAAGAAACTGCTCAAAACCCCTTCCTATCTGTATTGCATTAGTCAGAAAATATAGAATAAATACAATGCTTGTTCAAGGTTGAACAATCTCTACACAAGTATAATCTATCTCATTACCTCACAAGCTGAATCTGGCCAATTCTTAGCCAATTCTGTTGCCTACCAAGCTCCTATTTCCTTGTGTTGTTTCCTTCGGAATTAGCCCCCTATTAATTAAGGAAATTCCCAATTAGAATTGTGTAATCCCTGTAGGCCCTTCTCTGACTGCCTGCACCACCTGTACTACTCAGAAAATTATACAACTAATAGTACACTGCCATTGAACTCCAATCTCAACTAGGTAACTCGAGTTTCATGCATGCAGAAGTTAATTATGGTTAATTTATCAGTTAATTGGTGAACACTAAAGCTACGCCCTACTGCTAGACCTCCTACTAGTTCCTCCAACAGTTGGAACTTGTTTAATGGAATTAAATTATTACATCTCAAATTGAACTCAACCTTGGCTCCTAAAATATAGGGACCACGGTACATGACTCAATTTAGGCCCTCAACTCGAATTACCTCAACCAACTAAGTGAAATTAACTTAGTTAACACATTCTTGTTGTCTTGTGGTGTGGAATTACAATTTTCTCATAATTTAATTCAAGGGAAAATTAAATCAGGATTTTTCTTGTTGCCATTTTCAACACATGTCTTTGATAATTGTCTTGAAAATGCTTTGTGCTATGCGTCTAGAGAGGACAATGCACATCTATTAGTTGCTTTTTACTAGGCAATGGAATTACTCATGATCTGATGCTAAATAAGTAACTTATCGAAGATTTTCTTTCACCTTTGCAGCGAACCAATTTGAAGTTATTGCCTTACACATATTCATGTCCATACTATAGCATGCCTTTCATCTTTCTTAGAGTCCTTTTTTCCATTTCCAATGAACATCTTTGGGTCTTGCCATAAGTAATGAAACAATACGAAGTGCTTAACTCAAAGCTAGTGCGGTAATAATAGGTTAGATCATGCTTACAAACTTCACATAAGAGATTGTGTTGATTGGTTTTGAATATTCAAAGATTGCTAACATTCTTGTTTTAATAAGAGTTTCCATTGTCTTACACTTCAGCCTATCAAATCTTTTCAATTATTTTTTTGTGTATACCTTATTCAAGACATGAAGATCTTGCCATTGATGTGCCATACATTTAGTCCTAAAAATAATGAAGTAGGCCTAACGATGTCATTTGAAAATTTTTGTTCAACTCAACTTTTAGTTCCCTAATCATGATAGCTTATTGTTTTGGGAATACCCATTTAAATTATTTATGTGTGGGGATTTTTGCGAAAACGCTTATAAAGGATTTACATTTAATGTTCCTTAATTTGCAATACAATTAGTGTTATTTGGTGGGTCTTTAATTTGCATTTCAAAATTATGTGGTAAGCTCTACCAACTATGTAGTGGAGTAAAATGGAAAAGAATGATATATTGTTTCGTGGCAAGAAGATCTTCCCAAATCAAATTGAATCAAATTGTTTTCCTATAAATGCTTTGTTCAATGAGGAATGCAAAATAGCAAGGAAAACCTTGGAAAAGGCAGGCGAGGAGAAGATGAATGTAAAGTTATAGAAGCAGATTTAAAAAAAGAAAAAAGATGAGTCTATGCAAACAAGGTGAGAAGAGTCAATATATCTAGGCAAGAATCACCCAAAGCGTTTTTGGCAGGAACTTCAACCAAGGAAGAAGCAAATTGAAAATAATATTACAAATAATCAATTGTTTGACTATGGAAGACAACTATATGAGAAAGAATCAAAGGAGAAGCCTCCTCCTAGGATCAACACAACCACAAAGCTTTTCACATTACAGGAATTAAGAAGTTGAAAATAGGAAAGGTAAAGGACTTGGTTGAACTTCAAGCAGAATATCTAAAGTGGGGAATGAACATTCTTGCACCGCACATCATGGAAATATTCAACAACATCATTCAACAAGGATTCCCAAGAGATTGGACAACTAGTCTAGCAATACCCCTTTTTAATAATCCTTCCAACTATAGAACCACTATGATCAATCCTTTGTTTGCAAAGCTCTTCAGCAACATGGTGGAAAATAAAATCAGTGAGTGGGCAGAAGTCAAAGAAAAGAGGGCAAAAGGGCAAGCAGGTTTTAGGCCGAAACATTCTATAGTAGATCATGGTATCACGTTGAGACACATTTTAGAAAAGGTTTGGGAGGGCAAAGAAGAAGTATTTTGTTGTCTTGTTGACTTCAAAAAGGAATTTGACACAGTCCCTAGAGATAAATTGTGGAGTAGAATGGAAGAACTTGAAATTCCTTTGCATTATAGAGTTGCTGTCCATAGGCTTTATGAAGAGGTCAAAGTCAAAATTAGAACTTCAACAAGCATTTCAAAAAGCTTTAGAAGTGACATTGGAGTCAAGCAAGGTTGCCCTTTATCCCCCATTCTTTTTGGTCTATATATTGATAAATTGGAAGAGTGACTAATTCTGCAAGGTGTGGATGGTGTTCGATTGTGGGAGTTTGTGATAAAGCTTCTTTTATATGTTGATGACCTTGTATTGATTGCTAAATCAACCTCGGGATTGCAGATGCACCTATATGCCCTTGAGCATTTTCGTGAAGTACCGGGGATGCAAGTCAATACCAACAAGACCAAAATAATGATTTTTTCAAATAAAAAGAAGCAGAGTCAGCATACGTTCTTCTTTGAAAGCAACATTCTTGAAGAATTAAAGGAATACAAGTACCTCGGGATTGATTTCAACAACAAGCTTAATTGGGAGCACTACAGAAATAATAGAATTGTAGGAGGGTGGAAAGCATTATATGCTCTTCAAAACAGATGTAGGGAGGCAGAGTTATGGGATTGGAAAACAATTAAAGTGCTTTTTGGGCTCCTAGTTTGTCTAGTGATATTATATGGGTGTGAATTGTGGGCTAGCAACATCCCTGTCTCAAAATGGAATCAAATTGAGAAAATCAAAAAACGCTTGATCATGAGCAAGTTTAAAATAAAGAATTCGGTTTTTTATGAGATAATGTTGAGTGAAACATGAGCAACTTCCATCGAAGCAATTATTATGGTGCGTCTCATAAGGTATCTTCAGAGAATTGAGCAAATGGGAGAAGGTAGATGGCCTAAAGTTAGCTTCAATGAAGGAATGAGTGAAAGAAAGAAATAATGGATGAGACAAAACAACAAATGGATGCAAAAATAGAATATTTACATCAATGCATGTCCCACAAATAGCAAGGATTTGAAGAGTTATGTTATGGAGAAGTTTCATAAGCATATATGGGGAAAAGAGTTGGGTAGAAAGAAAAAGTACTATGTTCAAGAATTCAACCCCACCTGTGATCTCCAACAAAAAGTGTACATTGGAGTTAGCATTCCATGGAGAGAAAAGATTCTTATTACTCAATTAAGAACTAACTCGCATCAATTACGGTGCGAAACAAGTAAGTGGAAAAGACCTAAAAAAACTTGGGAAGAACGGGTGTGTACTTTTTACACTTTTGGGATAGTGGCATCGGAAAAAACATTTCATTTTGGAATGTGATGCTTTCGGAGACATCAGAGACAGTTACAACAACATGTTAATTTCGATTCCTTAGCATTATCTTTTCAATGAAAACACTGTTAAAAAGTTGGATCAGCTCATCATTAATTTGAATAATAAAAATATTATACTGCAAAAATCAAAAAGGAAAAAAGCTAACCATCCTTGTAAACTACTCTTACATAAGTTAAAATTTCTTGTATTCATTCATAATCCTTTACCTCCTTTGCCTCTGCCCCTTTAGAAAGTGAATTAAATAACGGACATTTCAAAATTCTTTCATGGCCCTATAGACTGACATTTTGTTGTGGGTTGCCACCTCAAACTCCACTCGATGAGGAATTTTTTGAAGGGGACGAAGAGAGGATGACCATAGACTGACATTTTGTTGTGGGTTGCGACCTCAAACTCTCTACTCGGAGAGGAAATTTTTGAAGGGAACGCAGAGAGGATGACGATAAAGGTGAGCGGGAAGATACGCCGAGTCGACGGAAGGGAGATCAGCTACCCAGAATTCAGAGATAAATATATGAGGGCCAACGAACCAGTCCTCCTCACCGGCCTCATGGATGACTGGATGGCTTGCCGTGATTGGGTTTCTCCTGATGGCCAACCCAATCTCTCATTCTTCTCCCTAAATTTCGCCAAATCCCGAGTTCAAGTACGCTCTTGTCCTTCCATTCATTTGTTCTTTTATTTCTCTTCCTAGTCTCATGTTCTATCATGCCGCTGTAGCTTCACTGACTTTGTTCAGAACCCAATTCAGTCTGGAGTCCATTAGCATGTGAGTGGCGGCAGTCTTAGCAATTCATCTCTGCTCTCCATTGGTTATGTTCGAAGTCCTATTTCACCAATTAAGGGATGATTTCAACATAGATTTAACAGTGACTGTCAGATTGAATTAATCGAAATCTCTGTTGAGCTGTTTGTCTCTTTTTCGTTGATTTTGGATTTCAATTTAGCTTAACATCAGATTGAAAGTGGGCCAATAGTAATTAATTATGGCCTAAACAGATTGGAAACTATCTCTAACCCTGATCAAATTTGTTGTAATTAATAATAGCATAACCAGATTGGAAACCATCTCCAATCCTAACCAAATTTGTTAGTTGCAACTTTGTAAGCCTACCAGTGGGCTAAAGAGCGATTCATTTCTCTTCATTCCTTCCGCTTACTACACGTACAATATACAATATTGTTGGCAAACATAATCCACCACAAGGAAATTATGCCCGGATCGTTAAATTAATTAAATGGTTCAAACTGCCCTACCTGCTACTCCAAGGTTTCGGGCAGAATTTCCGTCGAGTGTATAATTTTTTGCATATTTGTCAATACAAGAGATACCTACAATTTATAAATTGAGTTTGTTGGATGTACCAATCCATACCTCTGAAGTTCAGGTCAAAGCTATAAGGGTGCTCATCATGAAAAATGATGCAGCTCGATGGTAGAGCGGCCCATCCGCCTAGGACAAGTCTGGGTTCAATCCTTAGCTAGTCCAGTTTGCCGGACTTCTTGCTATAGGCATGAGAGATGAAATATCAGACGAATTATCTTATTATTGAAGAAGTCACTGAATACAATGGGAGGACCTCAGTTTGCTGGACTTCTTGCTATAGACATGAGAGATGAAAGATCAGAAGAATTATCTTATTATTTCATTGAATACAATGGAAGGATTCTCAATTGGGTGGTTATACTACCTAATTACCCTAATCACTTATCTGGAAACGCTCTACCATTATTTTATTAGTGATCGACAACCCTTTGACTTCAGAGTGGGGGCTTCTACACTTTTGACTTCAGAGTGGAGTTTTCTGTGAGAATAGCTTTTACTTCAATGTGAGTAATCCGGAAATGTTAAAACAGAAACACTTTGATTTTATTACATTTCAAATTTATTATTCATCAACAATACTATGACTTTATTAGATTTCATCTACTGGAGTGTTAATACTCCAACACCTCCCCTTAACATTAAAATACTAGTTTTAACTGTTACTTCCCCTTGCATCAAAAAATGTGTAAGGATGATTACAGTGATGATATAAGAAATTATGTTATTTTTTAATTTCTTAAAATTCCAAACCTTGGGACTTGTGCTAGTGCTCCATTAAATCATTGCCTTCTTCAATTTGAAGGCAAAATTTACTGACATCCACCTAAGAAAATCATCTTGCCATCTCTTCTTTTCTGAAGTAGAAATCCACCTAAGCAATCTCACCGAAGCACGAACCCACTTAAGCAAAAAAATATTGCCATCTCTTTTCAATGAAGTAGGATAGAATTCACCTTGACATGTGGAATACTCATGGATGTGCCCAACTTAAGTTACCGATTAAAAATACTAGTCTTTTTAGTTGTTGTTAAATAATGAATCTGTACAGGTGAGGATAGTTTTTAGATACGAGGAATGACCTGTTATAGAGATTTAGTGAACCCAACGTTTTGGACTACCAAGTGAGTCCATCATCAGGGGATGCATCAATAGATATTCTTCAGATCTTAATGATGTATCCACGAGCTAGATTTAGGTTATATATATAGGAAATTGAAGAAAAGATGTAAGAATTGGAACTGAGTTTAGCTCTGGATAATCTTAATTTCTCGAATTCTGATGCGCTGTCCATCATATCCCTTCCATGGTAGGATTTTTAGTTGTTGCTTGGAAGTAATCATCTTCTTCTTTGTCTGGTTCGTTTTTCTGTTCTGTTAATTTTGAACTCCAGGACCTTTAACTTCTTTCAACGTTCTTTTAGTGCATCATTTGCTTCAAGTTTATAATTCCATGAGCTATGACCTAGTTTTCCATATTTACAATAATTTCTTCCCCTTCTCGTGTTGCTGTGGTATGTGCTGTTTTCAAATGTGCTTTTTCCTTTTGCTAAAGAATACTCTTTCATCATCTTTTTCATCATCAAACTCACATTTTCTCCTTTTCCATAAGTGTCAAAATCATTTTATTTAAAGTTTGTAATGGAAAGTGTAAATAAAATGTTGCTGCAGTTGTAAAGTAAGTTGTTCAAGAAAACAACTTTGGCCTCATCTTCTTCTTTGGAACTTTTGTGTTTGTTTGTTTTTTGTTGTTGTTGTTGTTTGTTTGTTTTTTTTGTTTATTGTTCCGCTGAAAAAAAGCGAACCATCTATTAATAAAAATAGAGAGTTACAAAGCAAATGCGGAGCATTTCGGAAGGACTCGTTCTTCGCCTTATAATAGGGAGAAGAAATAAGTCTCAACTGGTTGACATAGAACCAGCGCATCAGTGTCAACTGGTTGACAAAGAAACATTACAATGTGAAGTATCTGCTCACTAGTCTCACATCAAAACAAAGAAGACGACCCATCCTGTACACGCACACCTCCCAGGATCCAAAAAAGGATACCACGCAGAAGAGATTTATGAGTACACAAAAACTGAGGGTCCACAGGAACAACGAGGCAAACAACGTCCTCAGAGAATCCAGCGTAAGCACGAGGAGGATTCTCGAAAAACAAGAGAAAACGATTGGAATACACAGTGACCCGAGCCTCCTTTTTCAAGGAAAATAGCCCATGATACCTGTAGAAGTTCAACAAACAAAGAAGCGAAAAACAGATGAAACAATTCAAACTATGTACAAAGCACAAAAACACTTTTCTGATAAATAAGAGCTTAAACAAAAATGGGCTGTTCGAGAGGTCGAACCACCCCATTTTCTTCCTCCAAAACTGTCCACGACCCCATATCTTGTTCGACACCCTCTTTAGAAAGGCGATCAACTTCAAAGTTCCTTTCCCTGTAAATATGACAAAGGGAAAACTCCGTGAAACGACATTTTAGACGAGAAGCTTCTTTAAGTAGGGGAAGCAAGATGAAATTTCTGCAGTGTTGAGTCCCATTAAACCATCTCACAGTGTTCATAGAATCCCCGAAAATCTGGACTTCTCCCACGTTCCTCAGGATAAGCCAACAAAGAAGGAGGTGAAGGGCTTTCAACTCAGCAAAGTTATTGGAACCCTGGCCAAGACCAACCGAAGCTTTAACAATCTTTTCCTTTGATAAATGAATAATCAAGCCAGCCCCACATCGTCCATTAATGTCAGAGGCCCCGTCAAAATAAGCCCACGGAATTGAATATCTAATAGATTTCTGCCGAACAAACCTGGTAGTAGGAGGAGCTTGCGGAACAGTGATACTATCATAAATAGCAGCTCCTTCTGCAGCGAGTCTTCCAATTGGGAAGACAGAGTCCTTAAAAATGACTTGATTCCTAGCAAGCCATGTCCCCCAAGTTATGAGAAGCGGAATGGATCTCTCTCTGTCGTTTGTAGCTTCATTCCACCACTTCTGCCAAGCTTCCAATAACCCCTGCCCTTCCCATCTAAAAGGAATTTTGAGCAACCTTAACATTTCGGTCCACAGGCTAGTGTTAAAAGGGTAGAATAGGAACAGGTGATGGACTGATTCGATATTATCTTTACAGAGGGGGCACCAGCCAGGCCCGATCCTTCCTCTTCTTTGGAGAAAATCCCAAGTAGGAACTTTCTGAAGCAGAACACACCAGAAGAACAGTCTTGTTTTGGCTGGCCCTTTTAACTTCCAAAGCGGTTTAACCCACCAAGCCGGGTTCTCCCACCCATTTTGGGACATCATCCATTTATACCCGATCTTTGGAGAGTAAAGCCCATTCTGGGCAAAGAGTCAAGACCCATCTAAGTTCATCCGGAGAGTCTGAGAGCCTGACTGATGAGTTGAGGAGGTCCTTCCTATACAAGTTCCATTCCTCCAACCATTCTTCATCCAAATGTAAATCTATTCCCTATATCCACCCTTGACTCCATATGGTGGAAGCCTAGGGATCAGCCACCTGATTAAAAGTGTAGAGACCCCTCTCTTTTAAAGCCTCAACCAACCCCTGAGATAGAGAAAAAATCTCTGTACATCCTATCCAGGGGTCTCTACCCAGCTTGATCTGAGTACCATCCCCCACACTCCAAGCCAAACCCTTCTCTATAACTTTGACAGAAGCGACCACAACTTTCCAAACCACCAAGGAGTTTTTGGAAGTCTTTTGTGGCAATCTGATCCAATCTAGTGTTGATAGAGGGTCAATATATTTTCTATTAGAAACAGAGGTCCACAGGTTCTCAAAGGAAATGAGCCTCCAGGCGAGCTTAGCTGCTAAAGATTGGGAGAAGCAAGCAAGATTTTTTTATCCCCCAGCCTCCCCACTCTTTAGGACGAGCCACTTTATCCCAAGCAATCCACGGGGTAACTTTCTCTGACTTGGACCCCACCCACAGAAACCTGCTGCATAATTTGTCAATTGAGGATAAGATTCCTTTGGGAACCCAAGTCAGACTAGCCCAATAGACTGGAATTGCCATTAAAACAGATTTTATTAACACTAGCCTTCCTGCCCTGGAAAGCCACCTGAAACTCCAATGTTTCAGATTTGATTCGATTTTTGCAAGGATCCAATTCCAATCTTTGATCCTGTAATTATCAGGCTTGAGAAAAAAACCCAGGTATTTAAAAGTATCCTCCAGCGCTTTGACTTCAAAATTTAGGACCAACTCCACGCTGCGCACCATCTCTCTGGACAAACCTGTGCATGTGAGTGAGGATTTTCTCTCATTTATACGTAGACCAATAGCCTTCAAGAAAAGGTCCATGATCCTTTTGAGCGTCTTATAGTCCTCGAGACTACCATTGTTGAACATAATTATGTCATCCACGAAGAGGAGGTGAGTAACCCAAAAATTATCAGCTACTTCAATACCTTTGAGAGAACCCTGTCTTTTTGCGTCATGAATCATAAGACTGATGCCATCTGCTGCCAGCAGAAACAAAAGGGGAGAGAGCGGACAACCTTGATGCAGGCCACGTTCAGGACTAAAAAAGCTGGAGGCCGCTCTGTTGATTAGGACAACTATGGAAGATGAAGAAACACAGCTCATAACCCATCTCACAAAATCATACCTGAAACCCAGATGAGTTAGTAGAAGCCTAAGGTACATCCAGCTGATTCTGTCAAAAGCCTTTGACAAATCGATTTTCACAACGGCTCCTTTTTTTTTCCCGATTTTTAGACTATGAAGAGTTTCTTGAGCAACTCCTACAGCGTCATGAATTTGCCTGCCATCTAGAAAGCCAAATTGCTCAGGGGAAATGTTTCTGGAGAGAAAAGGTTTTAATCTGGAGGCAATAACTTTTGCAATAATTTTGTAAACACAGGTGCACAGGGAAATGGGCTTGAATTCTTCAAAAGAGCCCGGGAGATCAGATTTGGGAATGAGGGCTAGAAAGGTGGCATTGAAGGGATGATATATTGATCCTGTACGCCTGGAGTCTTCCACAACTGCCACTAACTCATCTCCAATGAATTCGAAGAAGTGTTGAAAAATTCGACAGTCCAGCCATTAGGGCCGGGGCTTTTGTCCTTTTGCAAAGTTTTGAGAATGTCTTCTACCTCCTCCTTAGAAACAGGTTCCATGATGGAGTCATTTCCTTCCTCCTCTATGAACTTAGGAAAGAACTGGGCGACTCTTATAACTTCTGTGATAGAAGCTTCCTCTGGCGCTTTGAAGAGATTCTTAAAATAATTGACCCCTAATGAGGCCAACTCTTCAAAGGAGTGTGCCATTTCACCAGTGGCTTTCTTCATTTCCCAGATTGTATTAGAAATTTTCCTTCCTTTAGCATAATTATGAAAAAACTTGGTGTTATCGTCCCCCGCCTGCAACCAGATCGCTCTACTTTTTAAGCGCCAACTCTCCTCCCTGAGCTGGAGGATTCTCCTCCTTTCCATCTCCAGCTCTTGAAGTCTAGCTCGAGACTCTACTGTTCCGTAGCCATTATCGCCTGGGTCTTCAAGAAGGGCAATCTCAGAGTTGACATTTTCCAGAGTTACTTCTTCCTTCAGTTTCTTATGGAGGGTCCATTGCTTAGAGGCGAGCTTCATCCTTGTTAAATTATCCATAAAAGCCTTGTTGCGACTCTCATCTTCGTTGAGATCAACTTTCTTCCAAGTGTTATGGAATAGGCTAATAAAGGATGCATTCGAGAGCCAAGAGGAATTAAATTTAAATGGAGTGCCCGGTTTAGTGAAAGCACCCTTCACTTCCAAGAAGACAGGGAAATGATCCGAGAGACCGCCTTCCCCAACCCAATGTCTAAAAGCCTGTAAATTTTCAGTCAGCGATTCACAGAGAAGGAATTGATCAAGTTTCTTCCCAATCCAATCTTCTCCTAATCTTCGGTTCCTCCACGTCGAGCGCATCTTGAGTGGGGAGACATCCACCAGGAGAGAAGAGGCCAGTTTATTTAGAAAGAAATCAGAAAGGGGATCTGCCCTGGCTCTGACCCCCCAAGATTTTGTCATCCCTAAAGAAAAATTAAGATCTCCTCCAATTATAAGGTTTGGGTGCGCCATAAAATATTTAGCAAAGAAGGGGTTCCAGATCCTCTCACGATCCAAAATAGGTCCATAGACATTAAGAATAAGAAACGGGATGCAAAGTTCGTTGGAGTATAGTTCCACAGCCAAGACATTTTCCGATCCCCAAGAGGAGATCTCTCGAAGTACCTTCGCGTTGAAACCCAGAGCCACCCCTCCCGAATGACCATTAGCATCTATGGCATGAGAGTTCCATCCCGGAAGAAGCTTAACGAGGCAACCTGTAACTTCTTCCCCCTTCCCCAGAGTTTCTTGGAGTATAATTATATCAGGTTTGTTGGACCTGACCAGTTCCTTCAAAGCTAGCTTTTTGGGTAGACTAGCTAGACCCCTGCAATTGTAGGATAAGATGATCATCATAAACTCGCAGAGGGTGTCCGCTTTGCTCTAAGCACCCCTGGCCGAGACATCTGCTTCCCGTCAGCAATATCGAAGACAACCTTCAACTGTGCCTTCGACAGATTATATTTCCTTCCTCTTAGCTTCTTCGGGCCTGTTGACACCATATCCAGCTCTAGACCTCCCACAACAAGCCATTTCCCCTTTCTGTTGGCCAAAGGTCTAAGATTATAGGGGGGTTTAGGGCTCCAGACAATAGGAGGGACAAAAGAGACAACGTCCATGGGAATAGAGGTCATCATAGGGGAGGAAGGAATGGCCATGATAACACTGTCTAAAGAGGCTTGACCCTTCATCAGGTCCGACATATCGTTTAAGAGCTGCCTGATAGGACCAGACTCATCACAACAACACTGAGATAAAGCAATGGGAGAGCATAAGGAGAAGGAAGGGGATAGAAACAAACTCGCCTAAGCCGCCCCTGCCTTTTCAAGGACTGCTGAGGGTCCCAGAAAAGTCATCGTGCTTGAGATAGACTCACTTGCTGCAAACCCAGGCTATTCCTGATCATCAACTTTCCCTTGCTCCAGAACCAACCCCTGAGCGTTTGCCTTAAGATCGCTCTCCTTGATTTGAGCCTCTTCTTCTTGTGTGAACACCTCCTGATTTGCCTCCAGATTATTTCCACTTCTCCTTTGTCTTCGGCATCGACGTTGTCTGAGAGGACACTCCCGGGCCAGATGTCCATATTTATGGCAACGATGGCATCTGAAAGGGAGGTTTTCATAGTCTAGGGTCTGAATAAACTCTAGACCTCAATACTTCAGGTTTATTGCGTCCGCCAGACCTTCTCTGGGGTTTAAACTTACTAGGATACGAGCAACACCCCAGTCATGTGTTCGTAAATATCATTTATCAATGTCAAGAAACTTCCCTAGGGTATTACCAATTGAAGTGAAGGCCGAGTCAGTCCAGAATTGCATAGGGAGACCTGGTAATTTGACCCAGACTGGAGACTCCACCGTTTTTTCTTTCTAGGTGTCAGACAGGGGCGTCCATCTTCTGAATAAAATTGGCCTCTTCCCGAAGCTCCAGTTCTTTTCTAGCACCCAATCGACATGCTCCTTTTGTCCAAACCGAATGCAAAACCAACCTTTGTCCAGATTCTTGATCTCTTCTGGCTGACCTGGTGCTTCTTTCCATTCTGACTGAGCCCAAACCTTGATGTAGTCTACCGAGAACTTTCTCCCATGGACTCTGCCAACTAAAAAGGTTTTCGAGGCTTCCATCGCCTGATCGATACGAATTTCCACTCCAAAAGCACAACTATGGCGCTCCTCCTTTATTCTGATAGGTTTGTTCTTCTTCCGCTTTCCACCCACAACTTCCTTCTTGGCTCCTCCCTCTCCTGGATTCTTTTTAACAAGAGCATCTGCCTCTTCTGCCCCAAGCAACTCAGTTCGTCTTCCAATAGGGTCACTGTTGCCTTCTTCTGCCTCCACAACCGACCTTTTTACCCCAACGCCAGAGGTGGGGGCCAGTCTTCTCACTTGTCCCTCTTCTCTGGATCCTTTCGGCTCCCCTCCTGCCTCTTCATTGGACAAAGCCTTCGACAGACTGGGGAGCAGCCCTTCCAAAATAAGTTTTGTAACAGGGACCCTTTCCTGAGCTCCTATTTTCAAACCCCCTTCTCCCACCTCCTTGTCAAGAAACCGTGGGTTCGCTGCACTATTCGGGAAGAAGTGTTGTAGATTTTTCTCGGACACGTCATGACCCCAGCAAGCGAGAAGGTCTTCTAGCGCTGGTTCTATGTCGACAAACTCACATTCGAAATCCATCTCCCGCTCTTCACATCAACCTGATACCACCATATATTATTCGTTCTAGAAATCTGACTTGACAGCCTCCATACTGCGAAACCACTTCCATGCGAAACCCCAACACTCAACCTCCATACTCGCACAGAGCTCTGCCTCCAAATTGCGATATCACTGTCATTCGAAGCCCTAGCACTCAGCCTCCTTACTCGCACAATGCTTGATCTCTATATTGCGTTTCCACCGCCATACAAAGCCCCTACACTCGGCGTCCATCATGTGCATTGTTATATTAATACCTAAACACATTCACATTGCTGGACAGGGATTTGTGTTTACCCATTTTTTTTAAACGTGATGAGAATATTGTATTAAATCAAAATTTGTGCTTGGATCATGGCGTGCTTAACAAGTGAGTACTATGTAAATTTTTCAAGGTCAGCGAATACCCGTAACTTCATGATAGTCTTTATTCTCAATATCTGTTAGCCGTTTTACTATCCTAAAGGACACAGGGTCTTTGGAGGTGTAGATTCTCCAAAAGACCTGTAGATACGAACAAAATTTACACTGCATATCAGACCCACTAGTAAGGAATAGTTGCAAGGGAAGAAATACCAATTCTCATTAGGAATCCTACATCCAAGTCTACATCTTTAGTGGCAAGATCATTTGCAGCAAAATTGTTTATTTCTCAATACACGAAAGAAGCTAATAGTAGAGAAGGCTAGTTTCAAACTCCTAGTTCAATCAATAATATTGTGCAACTTGCAACCTTAGGCAAAGATCCATGAACAAAGTGATGGGCAACCAACTGTGAATCTCTCAACACCACCAAATCTTTGATGTCTGCTTCTTTGGCCAGAAGGAGCCCTTGCAGTAATCCATATGCCTTTGCTGCATTATTTGCGCAATTGTCTAACACCCAATTGTACTTAATTTCAATTTTTCCATCGCGGTTGAGAATAACCCCTCATTGCTGTCACCCCTTATTTGTGTTTCCCCATTTTTAATGCAAATAAATGTTTCATTAACATAAATGTTGCATTATGAGATTTTGCCCCAAAATATTTTATCAATTACTTCCATATTGTTGAAATATAAGTGTAATTGTCACATATAGCAGTGGTCGACCACATATCATAATCATTATATTGTATTTAGTATGTTGCTAGGATTTGGCTAGGAGCTCACCTAGTCAACCCTTGTTTTTTCTTTGGGTGGTTAAGACTGGCCTAGTCATTATGCGTGCCCATAATGACTCCTGGGGAGGGTGTACTGCTTGTTGAGTGTGTAAATACACATTCAAGGCTCATTCGTAATATCATCTTGAACTATTGCTCTCTTTAGTTTTTTTCACCAAGGAAAACCTAAGAGATGGTTCTTTGCATTCGTGAATGGCATCCTTGTTGAACCTATTGGTGTAGACTAGTGTATCTTGCCCAAATGGGTTTGAATAGGGCATCTGTTGTTATGGAAAAAGCCTAATGCCTAGCAACATTGGTGGATATTGGTTGAGCTAACCTATTGGGTTTACGCTGTTGTTCTTTTATACAAATAACTCATTCTTTCAGCCTATCGTAGCTTTTAGGGTTACTCCGAACATGTTTACACCATGCTTGGAGGTGCTTAATGTGATGTGGGGTCACGGGTGCATGGTGTATGGATGACCCTGCCCTTGGTTGTTCCATGATGGATCGACATAGTGGAGTTGACTTCCTCTTTGAATGCTAATTTTTGTATGGATTTTGTATGACATTCTTCCTTTTGGGTACTATGGAGCTTGGTGACTTTCTTCATGATGGTCACATGAAAGGTTGGTTGGTTGCTTGGAAGATACCTTGCTTTGGAGGAGGGGAATTGGGCATTCTAGAGGAGGGCACTGAGCCCTAGATGGCATGTGTACACTAGATTATTTGCATGTATTGAACTTTCTACCCTCTTTGATTTTCACTTCAAAACATAAAATTTACCTATTTGATCAGAGATCTCCTGGATCTTAACTCTACGAATTTTCAGCCTTAAGGCTGTTATGAAATAGACTCTTAGAGTATAGAACAGCAGTGGAAAGAGTACAATATTTCACTTTCTAATAGCTCAGTCTTCTCTGAATTCCAAGGAGAAAAAATAGTAATACCAAACAACCTGTATAAGTTTCAGCCCTCTAGGGCAACTTATTCCACATAAACCAGATCTGAAATTTCACTTTTAAGGTGGTTATAACAGCACAAAACAGCAGGTATAGCAGCAGCAAAACAATCCCTAGATTCTTCGATGGTGATGTCCAATCACTTAACAGTTGTCCTTTTATTTATGTTAAGTCATTAAGATATATATAGTTGTAAATGATAATACATGAAGGACATGTATGGCTGAAAATGAAATTTGGAAAATGCATGAGTTTTGTACAAGCTGAAAACTTCAAGTCCACCAGCTCTCCAAAACCCTAGCTAGGGAAAACATGAAAATTCTAGCTCCAATAAGGAGCTTCAACATACAAGAATCACTCCAATACATATTCCACAAAAGATACCCTAGGGTTTTATCACAAAATTCTGATCTCAAACCTGAAAGGGATAAACACTACCCTTAGACTTCCAAGATGCTCCAAGAAGACCATGAAACCCTTGTGACTCCAAGAGAGAGATGTAGTAGAAGTGAAGAACCAACAGAGAGAATGAAGAGTGATCATAACCAACCTCTACTCCAGAGAGAATGAAGAGTGATCATAACCAACCTCTACTCCACAAGAGCAAACCCTATTCACAAGAGCAAACTCCAATTGAAGATGTTTCCTCTAGATAAGGCAAGATACTTGTATTAATGTTCAACAAATGACCACAAAAGTAGGTCAATGGGATTGAAGAATACAAGCAGTATGGGCATATTGTGGGAGTGCAAGCACATCTCCTAGAAAATGATGAAAATAATATAAAGAAAGAAACCTACAAAAATACAACGCCTGAGCACATGTATAAGACCGCGACAAAGGTATGGTGATACAAAATACTAAGTGAGTTTGGCCAAGTCTGGAAAAGTGGACAACTCAAGAACCGATTAGGAGAGAGATAGTGAGAGAGAGAGAGATTTGACAATGAAGCCAATGTTGTCAAGGTCTCATGAGCTTAATCAACAAGGATGAGAGGGGTGAATAGGGCAATTGCTCGCTGTTGAAGTGCCCTGGAACCAATGGGGGGGTTCGGCTAGATGATTGGGGGGGATGTACAAGTGAGGGATACTCCTAATATCTGAGGTTGAAAGAAGGGAATTTGAGATAGATCTTTGGTTGCTCCTCTGGAACTAGGAGATAGTTTTATGGGTGGGAGGTGCTTTACTTTGGATTTATCTGGAACTGATCTCTTTAACACTCTAAGAACACATGGCTTGATGAATGGCTCAACTCCTTTGACCTGGTTCTTTATGAACAACCTGACACCTCCATTTAGGGTTCATGAGGAAACCCTAGCAACTTCCTCCAAGAAGCTAAATACAAAGAGAAGAGATATAATGTTTGATGTGATAATTATGAAAATGATTCTCTCCTTTCTATATTGATTATGAAAGGCAAGGGAGGCTAACAATACAATGTGGGCCTAAGCTCTTACAAGCAACTTACAATGAACACTTGTAGACCAACACAAGTGAATTGCTCCACTCCAAAGTACACATCATGCTCCAAGGTGATGTTGTACACAATAAGGTCACTAAGATGTTGTATCTATTCAAGGTAAGTTGTTAAATTGGCAACTAGGGCCAAACTCCACGTGGGTCGGCTTATTTATGGCAGCTGATATTTTTATTGGATCCCTCTCGTCGAGAGGTGTAGGATTGATCTAAAGATGATCCGATTCCGATAAGTATTTATGGAGATATGAATTTATTTTGTTTATGTAATTATTATCAAGCCGACCAGCACTTATGTAGGCTCTAGAAGCCCAACCGACGTGTCTATTCATTATCCACGTTTTAGTATAAATTGGTGAGGATTTGTAGTCATTTGGCAACTCACCTCAAGTGATCTCCTCTCCACGTCTTGGGTTTATGGAGAAGGAGATTCACTATGATTTTCGTTGGCTGAATATGATGATGCCCTAATCTTATACGCTGCCCTAAATTACAGTCATGGAGAAGAAGACCTAGACGCTGTTTAAAGAGACCTATTCACTGCCCTAAGACATTTAGACGCAGGCCCTATGGACGCTGTCTTGGAGGAGGATTATCTCATTGAAGGAATGCACCTATGCTGTCCCAAAGGAGGCTCCTACGCAGTCCTAGGAAAGGCTTTAACGCAGGTTAGGAGATGCCCTAGGTGCAGTCATAAACTCAGATGTGTGGAGCAGAAATACCCTTGGATAAGGACGCAGCAAAGTGTGAAGTTTGGGCTCAATACATTCTTGGAATGGATCTGACTTCTTGTTGACAACCTCGGCATCAATGATATGTTACCCTCGCATGACAAGGAGCAGTATCCTCTCTCGGCATACCTGTAATCTGAAGATGGTGTTCTCGAACAGGCTGATGATAATCTCGGCATACATCTAGGAAGCATACTCGTAGGTGCTGCCTTGTCTCAACATCAAACGGATGGAGCAGAAAGGCCTTAAGACCTGTAACAGTAATCTCCTGAAGATGTTAATACAGTCTCGTCATAGCTACAGACTTGGGTTTGGGTTCTCGGTGACTAGGTGCAGTCATGGATGGAGCATAGACCCGTATTATAGAGGACAACTAGTTTGCTGTGATAAAAGAAGCATAGACAGCAGCAAGCTCAGTGCAACAAGGACATTGGGACAGTAGTAGGCATGGTGCAGCAGTGGCACCTAGTACATGATGATGAATAAAATGATGGGCATATTAGTAATGGGCAGCATGATGCATGGGCAACATGATGAAGATCATAGGCAACACAGTGATGTATGAGATCATGAGTAGCATGATGATCATGAGCAGCATGTTGGTGCTACACGGTAAGGTGCAGCAAATGGACGAGATGCAGAACGATGATAGGTGAAGGAGTCAGCTTGAGAATCAGTTGAAGTAAAATGTCTTCAACTGATCTCATCATGATACAAAATGATCTATGCCAGATCTAGATAAGTCAAAGTATTGACTTCTGTTGTAAATGTACTCTCTCTCTCTTTCTCTGCTGAACTTTGAAGATAAAAGAAGATTTGATCAAAGGGTTTCCCCACACATTGTGGGGTTTGTCCCTGGCTCGCGCCATATCTTGTGTCCTCTTGTCTTGGCTTGTCTTCTGCGTTTTGTACTTATGTTCTATCTGCAGTTTATCATAATGCTGATGTGATTGCTAACTGTGAAAATTTAAATAAATTGCTCTAGCATAGAACATACCTAAAATTAACATAAGTCCACATCCTTTAGTCACAAGCCACTTCAAACTCCATTGATCCTCCTAAGAAATTTATGCCACTAGATAAACTACCGTCTTGTATGAAAACCATCGCAACCTAGGCACTCCAAGCCAACTCCAAGCCTCCAAATAGGAATCCAAGAAACCTATGCTATGTAGGGCTTGATGCATAATGTGTCTCATCCCAAGTGGCATGTTACCCATTCAAGTGGGTAACCCTTAGGAGAATTTTTTTCTCCCATCTATTCAACTTGCTAGCCAACAACCCTATGGTGATTCACAAATAGCTAGCCTCAAAGGCCTTCCATCCATGTTCTAGTTAGTACTTTGTTTCATTTATAGCTTACTCATCTAATGAAGGTGGATCATCTATTATAATGTACATTAACCATTTTGTTATCAAGTACTTTCATTTAATGTTTAAGGGTATTTTCATATGGATCACAGGTTGAATTGGATGATAGACCACTTTTGGATGTATTCATGTTCCCATGCTTCACCTTGGTGATTATCCCTTTCCCCTAGTATAGCGTGACTATCCTGGAGGTCTTTCTTTCCGCTTTGGAGGAGGGGCTCAAATAAGAGGCACTAATTGATATTACATGTCCATGATAGTCCATAATTAACACTTTCCATAGGTCCCCTTATCCACATCTCTTCTTTGGGTTGATTGCTATCTCTCACGAGTATTGGTTCCTTGTTTTCCTCATTCTTGAGTAGGGGCATGGAAACTTTTCTCTAAGAGGTTGATGTAACAAATAAAAGGAAAGAGCATGAGCCATGATGATAAACTGCAAAAGATTGGTTGGGATACAACAAAGTGTGTGGACAAAAGCCTAGCTTGAGCTCCACCCCTCTCATTAGCCCTCACCCAGTTCCTAGCTAATGCATTAGCGGTCGAAATGAAAAGAACTGTGAATATCCCAACCTTGATGAGGAATAACCCGCTTCATCTTTAAGGGGTTAATGATGCATAAATAAAAACATGTAACCCAAGCAATGTAAGAAAAAGAAAATCAATGAAGAAATAGGCACAAAAGAGGGGTTGTAAAAATAGGTTGAGGAAAGGGGTAAGTTAGGTCTTACCATTGCTCCCTCTTCACATTATAATGCTCAGGGATGACGAAATTTCATAGATGGTATAAAGATTGTGGTATAATCTATGAAGTAAATCCTACCATTCATTGATGAGTTGGCCTAGGGACTAGTCCTCCCCTCAGGGTTGGAAGCAACCTGTGCTATGTAGGGCTTGATGCACCTCTAGGATGCATGATGTTTCTCATCTCAAGTGGCGTGTTACCCACCCAAGTGGGTAACCCTTAGGAGATTTTTTTTCTCCCATCTATTCGATTTGCTAGCCAACAACCCTATGATGATTCACAACTAGCTAGCGTCAAAGGCCTTTCATCCATGTTCTAGTTAGTGCTTTGTTTCATCTATAGCTTACTCATCTAATGAAGGTGGATCATCTATTATAATGTACATTAACCATTTTGTAATCAAGTGCTTTCGTTTAATGTTTAAGGACATTTTCATATGGATCACAGGTTGAATTAGATGATAGACTACTTTTTGTTGTATTTGTGTTCCCGTGCTTCACCTTGGTGGTTATCCCTTTCCCCCAGTTTAGCGTGACTATCTTGGAGGTCTTTCTTTCCCCTTTCAAGGAGGGGCACAAATAGGAGGCACTAATTGATGTTACATGTCCATGATAATCCATACTTAACACATTCCATAAGCTCCCTTATCCACATCTCTTCTTTGGGTTTATTGCTATCTCTCATGAGTATTGGTTCCTTGTTTTCCTCATTCTTGAGTAGGGGCATGAAAACTTTTCCTTAAGAGGTTGATGTAACAAAAAGAAAGGAAAGAGCATGAGCCATGATGATAAAATGCAAAATATTGGTTGGGATATAATAAAGTGTGTGGACAAAAGCCTAGCTTGAGCTCCACCCCCCTCATTAGCCCTCACCTAGTTCCTGGCTAATGCATTAGCAGTCAAAATGAAAAGAACTATGAATATCCCAACACTGATGAGCAATAAACCACTTCATCTCTAAGGGGTTAATGATGCGTAAATAAAAGCATGTAACCCAAGCAATGCAAGTAAAAGAAAATTAATGAAGAAAAAGGCAGACAAGAGGGGTTCTAAAAATAGGTTGAGGAAGGGGGTAACTTAGGTCTCATGATTGCTCCCTCTTCACATTATAACGCTCAGGGATGATGGAATTTCATAGATGGTATAAAGATTGTGGCATACTCTATGAAGTAAATCCTACCATATCACTGACCACTTGCACCTATTGATTAACGAGTTGGCCTAGGGATTGGTCCTCCCCTCAGGGTTGGAAGCACCTAATAGGCCCCTTTGATAATACTCCCATATCTAAGCATGGTAACTTATTTACAAGTCATTAGCTAGGAAGACATTTGAAAATGATGCTTGTGTGAAGTACTTTGATGCCTTTTGCATTAGATATGGCTCATTATGATACTCTTATGGTTATTTTACTTATGATGATAATCTCACTTGATTTTGAGATTATGTTTCAAATGATTTCTCCCAGGTATAGCTACCATCCATTCAGGGATTTCTTGAGACTTCTTCAACACTCTAGAGAGGGCATCCAACCCCATTTGTTGACCGTTTTGTGCACCACAACTAGGATGTTCCCTTGATTAATTTTTCCCGTCCTAGCCTACGAGAACATTATTAGGCTAGTGGATCCCCTTCCTTATGTCTCCTAAGCAAATGGGGACATTACAATCCTCTTTGCCTAAGTTTGCTTGGACTTAAGCAACTTTAGTCTAGGATGTTGGAGCACCTGTTCCCCTTCCCATGTGGCATCTTCAACAAACAAATCTTACCATTTCACTGGGTACTCCTTTATAGTCCTATTTCTTAGCTTCCACTCCCATCCCTCCACAATTTCCTTTTGAACTAGAATCAACTTCCCTTCCTTGCCCAATGGTGGAAGCTTGGTGAAAGTGACTACATGCTGTCCTAGGGCCTTTTTGAAGTTAGAAACATGGAAAACATTCTGAATCTTACACCCCTCCGAAAGTTTTAGCTTATAGGCCACCTCTGCTACACGCCTCACAATCCTGTAGGGACCATAGAATCTGGGTTTCAAGGTGGGGAGTAGTGGCAGGGGAAGTCGAATCAAAAAAGAGGAGGAGGAGGATGCGACTCTATTATCTGCGGGACAACAAGGGAAGAGGAAGAAGAAGGACATCTCCAAGGTGAAGTGCTTCCATTGTGGGGAGTTGGGACATTATGCATCCCAATGTCTAAGGAAGAAAAACAAGGGAGAGGCTTCCGACTCCAAGGCAACTCCTGATAAGGCGGAGAAAGAGGTCGAGACTGATGACAATTGGCCATGAGTGCTCATGCACCTCTAGAGAAGAGGTGGGGAGACATCGAGTTGTAGTCAGGAAGACTACATACTAGGGGCAGGGTCCTTGAGGTGCCCAAACTCTTGGATCATATTTGGCTATGGGAGCCCTTAATGACAGTAGCAGAATGACAGATGTTGGGTGTAGCAAAGTGTAGTGGAGCAGTAAGGCAGTGCTTGGGTGCAGAAATCTGAGGCAACACAGTGGAGGGTGCAACAGTGTGAGAGGCACAAAGCTGTATGCAGCAGATGGAGCACAGTATAGCAGCTTCAGTTTCACGTGGCTTCCAGACTGACTGGGATGTCAGTATTTGGGAGAAGTCAGTTACCTACTTCTTGGTAACTGAGTTGCAGTGTAGCAGTTAATAGTGCTAGTTCTAGGGGCATCATGGGCAGCGTATTGAGAGGGAGCTGCAGTACAGATGTAGCAGTGGCAGTGTCATGGGCAGCAATACAGGAAGCAGTAGTGCAGATCAATGTTACCCAATGTTTTAAGACTCCGACTCCGACTCCGACTCGGCCTAGCAATGACTCCGACTCCGACTCCGAAACGGTAATGACTCGGCCGACTCGTTTTCAATGACTCGGTCGTTGTAAAAAATACATTAAATATTTAGTTTTTTGATAAAAAAACATAATTTTGAAGATTTTAAACATAATTTTAAAGATTTTCATTCATGTTTCCAAACAAACAACATTAAAATATAGATGGAAGACAACATATGATCAAAGTAGGCTCATGAACCAATCCATTATAAATTTATAGGTACCCAATGGCAATACATTTGTAATCTCTGATAACTGTCCACATTAGTTGGAAAGCTGAGACATTTTTTAAACCCTGTTCTTGCATAAAATCATTTTTGTTTCTTAAGACGAAATTAAGGACACTGCATGGGCAATTTGCTGTACAATTTGGAAATTTGGAGAAACAGTTACAGTATATTCGGATCAGCAGGAAGATACCACAGTGTGAGGAGATGATCATGAAACTCTGCCAGAAATAGATGGTCTTTCCAGCTTGTAGAAGCCACTTGAAAACAACATATATGAAATGGACTTATAAAAGAGAATGCCTTGCCTCTTGTTGCTCACCTTTTGGTTACAATAAAAGGAAGCTCATCACTCAAGATGAAGAATTGGCATCAAAGGAAGATGAATGGGGAACAACTGTCACCACCATATTCAATGGGACTTCTAGACGTACTCTATTCTATAATTTTTCAGGCACATGAAGTGAACAGTGACTATGCTCTGTACTTGAAGGTTGAGGAATTGTTTTGGATGAGCCAGATGACAGATCCTCCCTTACTTTGTCTTGAGAGTGAGACCTATCAGGTGCATTTTAAGCTGTTGGAGAGTGTAACAAATTGCAGAGCTATTCTCAACTCCAGCACACGCAAGATATTGAAAAATAACACTATATATATATATGTATATACCTGAGCAACATTGAAGTAATATTTAGTCGGACAGACATACACAATAGTTTAGGATCGACATCAAAAAGTATCAAATGATGATGTAACTTGTAGGGATGACCTGTAAATTAACCTCGGCTGACATGCACTTTAAAATGAGCAGACTTCAAATTCTTATTTGGTTCGAGCCAATTCCTGTAAGTTTGATATTGAAGCAAATTGAAAACGGTTGGTCCCTTGTTTGGAGGTTATTCCAACTGTCATTAAAAAGGGAAGTCCCAGCTCTTGGTTTTCTTGGTTGAATACATATTAAGGCACAGAGTGGTTTGTTGGTTTGATCAATCAAGCTTTGGGAAACATGTGGCCAGTGACCCGGCCGTTTTTTTAGCAGACCCGGCCGGGTCGGCCGAGTCATTGAGTGACTCGGCCGGGTCATTGCTGACTCGGCCGACCGTTCCGTTTCTTTGACCGAGTCAGTTCCCAAGCCATCGACCCGGAACGACTCGACCGGGTTGGTTCTGACTCGGCCGGGTTGTAAAACATTGATGTTACCAGACTCGGAATCGGCAATAAATCGGTGAGGCAAAAGAGCGAAGAGTTTTAATCGGATCGGGAATAAATCGGGAAAAAATCGGCAAAAAATCGTTGAATTCATTAAATAAAAATATACACATATATTGAATTAAAAAAACCATTTTTCATTAATATTTGGTAAAGGCATGTCCAAACAATGCATAATATCAATAGATGTCCAAAATATCATGAATAAATAAGTATCTCATATATGTTATGAGTCCATACATGATCCAAAGCACTGAGTCTTGAGTCCTTAGAAGCATATGCTTCTAAAAGTTTACAAAAAAGTTAAAAACTGCATACTAATCAGAAAAAAATCAGCAACTAAGAGTCTAAGACTCTTAAGAGTGAGAACTAGAAGCGATTCCATCCTAAGACATTGCAACATCTCTACAATATATAACACTCAACACAATCATAATATTTATAAGACATTGCAACATCTCTACAATATATAACACTCAACACAATCATAATATACAAAACCTTTTCTAATTTTAAATAGAAAAATTAATTTTCCAAAACCTTATACAATTTATATTAAAATGTACCAAATATTAATACTCTATACAATTTCCTCTCGAGGCTCAATAATATTTATCCTTTCGTAACAAATACTTACCAATTTAATAGCAACTAACACAGAAGAGTTGGATTATAGTCAATATAATAATCGATCATTTCTCTAAAAGGTTTTTAAAAATATATAACTAATTTTAAAATTGTTTTTTGATTATGTTCATTGAACTCGAAAACCCAACTCTACAAATTAAAGCTCAAGACGAAACCGAGGGACGAGGCTTTCCCGAAGCTGTTCATGAAACAAGGCTCGCCCCACCCCACTTCTCGCTGCTCATTTATTTGGCCCACTAATACGACACCTTTAGTGGATTAGGGTATTTTTTTATTCATCCCCGTGGCAAACGTAAATTCATATGTTTAAGTGGATTAGGGTATTTTTTTATTCATCAATAAATGAAGTCGCAAGTCTTGATTCAACGACGCACTTACATGATATTTACGCTACAATACATAGTTACCAAGTTTGAATCGACTCTTTCGAATCTAATACTAAAAAATTTAGGATATACATCTTAGATATTTTTTAAATTTTGAAATAAAAAAATCATAAATCATCAAAATTATTCGACTTCTTTTTTAAATGGATTTCAAACATTAATTTCTAAAACAATGGAGCAAGATAATGAAAATTTTAATGTATGAAATTTATTTATATTATAGAATAAAGAAAAATAATGAAAATTTTAACGTATGAAATTTATTTATATTATAGAATAAAGAAAAATGACAAAGAAAATTTAATAGTATCAATAACAAAATTTCAAAACTAAAATTTAATATAAAAAAATATAAAAAATATAATTCAGTCAACCTTTATCTACCAAAATTTTTATGTTTAAGCAGATAGATATAAACCAAAATAATATGTTTAAGTGGATTAGGGTATTTTTTTATTCATCCCCGTGGCAAGCGTAAATTCATCCCCATTAGCTTTTCAACCACGCTAATCGCTAATCCACGTTAGCTCCGGTAGCATTATAAGGACAACACTCCGTCCAAAAATAACACGCAACCGGTTCGCATAAAAGAAATGGCAACAGCAGGGTTGGCTCTCGTTCGACAGGGTACCCTTCACTTCGCTGGATCATGCAGACCAAACCCTGGTCATGGCAGCATTGGTTTCATTATCTATAATGACCATGATGCCTCTGTTTTGGACCATCAGCGCATATATTAACGCATATAATGACCATCAATGCATATATTAACGATTGTTTCAGATCATCAGCGCATATATTAACGATTGTTTCAGACCACTCTGTTCTAAACCGCCGATTAATCGGCTTAAAAACAGAAATCGCGAGTCAAACTCGCGTTGACCACGAGTCAAACTCGGTCAACGCGAGTTGACTCGTAAAGTTCCAAAACGGCTCGTTTAGTGGCCGAGCAGATCCGGACTCGCGAGTAATCGTAGGAATCGGCGATTCCTGTTACACTGGTGCAGATGATGTGAGGCAACAGGCCAAGCATCAACACAGGTACTGGTGTGGAGGATCATTGTGATGTTTCCATGGTGAAGCATTACTAGAGCACATTCCTCGCTAAGAGGGAGTGTTGATTTGTGGTAGCATCAGATGTGCTCTAGCCATGAAAATTGGGGGAGCGCCTAAGGCACATAAGGTCTCCAAGACCTAGAAATGGTTGGGGAAATTCCACCCGGTTGGAGAGATATTAAAATAATTAATATTTTTAATGGGGTTCCTAAGTCTAAACTTAGGAAAATTAAAGTATTAATGGATATTAATATAAAACTGGGTGAGAATGTTCTAAATGACATGGACCAAGCCAAATCTAATCTTAGCCGTTGATTAGGGACCTAATCTAGGCTATTGAAGACTCAACAGGAAAAGTATAAGAGGAGGCTTGAGGGTCAGTTGGAGACACACCATATTGATCAGTCAGTTCGATCTTCTGGAGCGGGGTTTGCTGAGAGAATCGAACAAGTGATTTGTTGCAACAAGGGGCAGTTCAGCACGAGGCCGAGAATACATAGCAGAGAGGCAGAGAGATAGCGCAGACCCTGGGAAGGCTGACGCAGAGGCAGCTAGGAGCTACGCAAAGGCAGCTGGGAGCTGCGCAAAGGCTGAAAAGGCCAGCGTGGGTGACGCAGAAGGTCTGAGGGTTGACGTAGAGGCTTCAGTAGTTGCACAGAGGCTAGTAGAGCTGATGCAGGGCCAAGAAGCAGCGTTGGAAGAATTTTCGTGGGGCAGATTGAGTGTTGGTGAGTCGGGAAGGGTGACGCAAAGCAGCAGAGAGGCTTGGAGTAGCTTTTGCTGTCTAGCTAAGGAGTTGCCATTGTTGTTGTGGGATCGTTCATCCGGTGATTGATTAGTCGAAATATCTGTCTCGGAGGAGAGGTACTACGACTGAGGGCATTCTCTATTGGGTGAGCCATTTCTGGCACCCTAGTTGTATTCAGAAACTGCATAATAATAAAACCCTCATATCTGTTGCACCGATTTTCCCACATTGGGTTTTTCCGGGGACGATTGCCCAAAAATAACGGTGTCCCTTGTGTGTTTGTCTTAGTTATTTCAGTTGCTGATTTTTATGTGTTAAGGCTGCATTTGTGTTTATTTTCGGTATTTACATTTATAAATAACTTGTTAATGAGAATAACAAGTAGGAGAAAATAAACCAGATAATGCAGTAGGGATTTCTGACATGTTAGATTCAGAAATTTCAACACCAAATACCCGATCTACAAATGTTGGAGCTTCGTATCCATACATGGCCTTGAAGGGTGTCATTCTAATTGACATGTGGTAAGTGGTGCTATAACAATGTTGTCCCATGTGTAATCGCTTTATCCATGCTTTCTGCTGGCTAGATATATAGTATTTGAGATAGCCTTGCAACCATTTGTCCACTATCTCAGTTTGTCCATCAGTCTGTGGGTGGTAACTAGTACTAGGCATTAGCTTTTCCCAACTAGCCTGAACAAATCCTGCTATAATCCTCCCTGAACCCGCTACCCCTGTCACTCATAACGGTCTTTGGCAGCCCATGCAATCTGAAGAGGTGCGCAAAATTCATGAGCCTGTCCACTACCACATAAATACAGTCCTTCTGTTGCACTTGGGGCAATCCCATGATGAAATCCATGGAAATGCTCTCCCATTTTTGTTCTGGGATGGGAAGCGGCTAAAGCAACCCTGCCGGATGAGTATGCTCTGCTTTGTTTTGTTGGAAGATGTTGCATTCTCTCACAAACTCCAGCACATCCATCTTGAGGCCCTTCCACGTGAACCTCTCCCTGATCTGCCTATAGGTCTTCAAGTACCTCAGATGCCCTGCTAAGGGCGAGTTGTGTGCTTCCTGCATGATCTTTTCCTTGAGTTGAGACTTTGGTACCAGGTAAATCCGGTCCTTGTAGTAGATAATGTCAGCAACGACACGGTACATGTCATCCTGGAATAGTCCATCAAGGATCTAGTAAGCAAATTTGTTTTTGGAGTACTCCACCAACAGGAGGGATTTCCAATCACTCGTAATATCCATGAGAGAGAGGGTGGATGGCATTCTGGAAAGGGCATATGCGACCACATTATTCTTGCCCTTCACGTGCTCAATCTCAAAATCGTATGCTCACAGTTTGCTGATCCACTTCTGTTGCCTCTCGCTCAACTCCTTCTACTCTATGAGGAACCACAATCTATTATGATCAGTCTTCACTTTAAACCTGTTCCCCACTAGGTACTATCTAAACTTGGCCAGTGCATGCATAATGGCCAACATCTCTTTATTGTATGTAGAGTAATGTCGCTCATAATCCTTGAGTTTGCGGCTCCCAAATGCAATGGGGTTGTGGTTCTACATCAATACTGCTCCTATCCCTGCCCTCGAAGCGTCACACTTAAGCACGAATGGCTGAGTGAAGTTAGCACAATGCATGAACTCATTACCTACTTCATTCTCTTCATGGTTGCCTGTGCCTTATTAGACTGAAAGCTGCCTTTTTTGTGAGGTCTATAAGAGATGCTGTCAGCTGTGAGAACCCCTTAACAAACTTTCTATAGTATGTGTAAAGACCCAATAAGTTCTTCAATTCAATCATAGTCTTTGGGGTAGGCCACTCAATGATTGCCTTGATCTTCTCATGGTGCACCTGAACCTAGTTTTACCTAGTCACATGCCCCAAATAGAGCATCTCAGGCACATTGAGCTCGCACTTGGACTCTTTTGCATACAACTCCCGCTCCTTTGAAATTCCCAACACTTTGTCCAAATGCTTGAGGTGATCCTCCCAAGTTTTGTTGTAGATGAGAATGTTGTCAAAGAAAACCAACAAATACTTCCACAACTGTTTGTTGAACACATGGTTCATGTAAGATTGAAATGTTGCCGGGGCATTGGTTAGCCCAAATGACATAACCAGAAACTCATAGTGCCCATAGTGGCACCTGAATGCAGTTTTTCGGATACCCTGCTCTTGAACTCGAATCTAATGGTAGCCCTAGCTAAGATCTATCTTCCAAAAATACTTTGCTCCTCTCAGTTCATCCATCAATTCATCAATCCTTGGAATGGGGTAACAATTTTTTATTATTCTTTTATTGAGTGCTCAGTAATCAATGAACATCCTCAAGGCGCCATCCTTTTTCTTGGCCATCACCACCGAGGAAGCAAAGGTTCTAGAACTAGGATGAATGTGGCCCAATCTCAACAGCTCCTTGATAGCCTTTTCAATTTTGTCCTTGTAAACCTTGGGATGACAATAAGGATTGGTTGTGACAACCTGCACCCCCTCTTCCAACTCAATCACATGCTCAAACCCTCTATCTGGAGGTCTACTTGGAGGGATGTTAGCAAGATTTTTTTTGATGTTTGTGGAGTAATACTTGAATGCCGTCTAGATATTGCCATGATTGCTCCGGATGTCTTTTGTCAGAAATGTAGCACTTTACTGCCCATTCTATGTCTCCATGTGACAACATTGCCTCCATACTTTGATATGATACTACCTTGGGTGGACACTGATGCATGGGTTGCAAAACTACCATCCTTCTGTCATGATCTATGAGCTCCATCTCCATCCTCCTCTGATCAATAGTGTATCTCTTGATGGAGTAAAGCCATTCAACCCCGAGTACCAAATTGGTATTCAATACGTCCACCACAAAGAAGTCACCTGTTAATGTGTAGTTCCCCATGGTTATTTTTAGTTTGGGGATCCATCTAGTGCACTCCATTTGATGACCACCGTGAATCCATCAAAATCCTTTGTCGGAATCTCCCTCTGACCCACCATCACTGCTTTTATAAGTTGTGGGATGCCCACTGTCAATCAACACTATCACCTTCTGTCCCAGCATGACCCCCTTGACTCTAAATACATGGTACCTAGGAAGTCCTAACATGGATGCAATAACAGGGCCTTTAGCCCTAGCCTGAGATGACTCCTCACCTGTTCCTAGATGTCCCCGTTCTTCTGTTTGTGCCTGCCCTGACTCCTCATCCTCCTCATCGCTGTCACTATCTGAGTAGACTTCAATTTAGTGTGCCTTTCTCGGTTTGTCCTTCCTTGCGCATTTGTGTCTTGGGGCCCAAGGCTCTTGACAACTGAAACAAAGCTTCTTCTTCCTCGGCGCTTTTTGGGTCTCCACATCCAGCTTTGATTTCTGGGTGTACTGATTTTGAAATGGCTTAGCTGCTTTGTTTTTTTGAGAAAAGGATGGTTTGTTAGGAAATTTGCTCTTAGGAACAACATCCTACATGTCTCTGGTTCTACCTAGTATCAACTGCATCCCGTGCAGTGGTAGGCAGATAACCCTTAACCCAACCATGTAGAAGCTTAGATAGCCCCTCAACAAATAACACACTAGCCGTGCCTTAGATATGTCGGTGACCATAACTACCAACCTCTGAAACTTTGAGATATATACCTCCGGACTGCCAGTTTGTTTGTGTTAGACATTTCAGAACCCAACACTCGGTATTCGGTTCCCAACAATTTCTAAGTGGAATGTGTTATGAATAAAAATTCATTAAAAACATTAATTAATAAGTACTATTTTTTCTTGAGGAAATATCCGGGAAGATCCACCCGAAGGGATCACATCCCGCTGGCTTATTACCAGAGCCTAACCCCGAGGTTATCGAGAAGAATTGACCCTATAACCTCTCATTATTGAGGTGCTTTAGCAATTGGAACTCGACCAATTGAGCTAACCCTCGAGGCTAATTAATATATAATATTAATAATAATTTAAATAATTAAACTCAGTTAATGGCCCATTAATTATGAAAAGGCAAAGGCCAAAAGGTGTAACCACTCACCTTCATGGCTAGTCAATGCATATATAGGCCACCTCCACGAAGGATTGTAATCACCCGATTTAGTTCTAATAATAATACAAATTACTTATTACACTTACATATAAATTTCATACAATTATATTTTTCACATTGGCGTTTCTGCTCTACAGTGGTATTAGAGCATTTTCGGTCCTCAGGCCAAATTTCTACACACATTGTCTTAGTTCCACTGCAAACTCTACTGACTTCACTGTGTTTGACCTTCCCAGCTGTCCGCATTTCGCCGTCATTGTTCATCGTGCAATGTCCTCCATACTCTCCCGACATCTCTATCTCCACTATCGTTTTTGCTGTTCCTGTTGATGTTCTGTTCACCATTTCGTTGAGTTTGTGCCTTATCATGTCTCTGGTCAAACCTGTTAGTTTTTGTAGCATCAGAGGTGTACTAGTCTTGAAACTTTGCAGAGAGGCTAAAACACAGGAGTTCTCCATAACCCAAAAATTGTTTCTGGAAACTCCACCTAGAAGTGTCTCAATTAGATTATTAGCTTATTTTTAAATATTTTCTAAGTCTGAACTTAGGAAATCTGGTTAATTAATCAGTTTTAATTGAGAAAGGTATCGATCCAGATATGGTCTCAACCATTGATTATATTTTAATCTTGGCCGTTGTAGTCTCAACTGGATATTATAAGAGGAGGTCGATAGGTAGATGGAGAACACACACACTCGATATCGATTTCCTTGCGCAGTTCGATTTTCCAGAGAGCAGCAACAATTGCCGTAAGAGTTCGAACTAGAGAGGGAAGCAGAGGGGCAGAGATAGTGAGTATGGAGGAAGATTTTCTAGTTCCAGAGTCAGAAAGGGGAGGCTGAGATTTTCTCTACGAGGCTACACAGAGGCAACCCAGAGCCTCAAGAAGGAAATTCGATCCAGCTGAAGAGAAAGACGTTTCTAGTTCCAGAGGCCAGGGAAGTTTTCCAGTGGGCCAAAGAAACATTTTCTCGGTTAGCAGCAGGTAGGACGACTAGATTGGTAGAAGATTCAGGCAGAGTGTGGAACGGACTGTGATAGGGTGACATAGGGCCTGCACAGAGCTGGTTGGACACTAGCTTTTAAGAGTCAGTTAAGTGCCTAGATTGCTCGGAATGAGGGTAATTCCCTCAGATAATTTTTGCCAGTATTCTTGTTGGATAGATTCACCCTCTTGGATAGATTCGCCAGTTTGGCGATATTTATTGTACTAAAAAATTCTCACTGCAGCTTAATAATAAAAACCCTTAGCTGCTGCACCGATTTTCCCAAGTTGGGTTTTTCCGGGGACTTTTGTCCAAAACTAATTGTGTTATATTTTTGTGTGTATGTGCCAGTATTTTCTCAATTTCCAGTTTATCTTCCACAATATTTTTATTTGTGAAGATTGAAATGTGATTAATTCATTGTTGCTATAGCAATCAACTGCTAATTAATTAACAGTAAGAAGAATTAATTCCAGTTACTGCAATAGAATTTCAGTGGTGAAATGTTCACATGGTATCTGAGCGAGATTGATCAGATGGGGAAGCTTAGAAGGCGAAGATAGAAAATCGCTCTTCAGAGGGAGTAGCACAATGAATTTCTGGAGGTTGTGTAGAGCCTAAGCGAGGTAGTGTGAGTTGCTTGAGCAACTTCAATTTTTCAGTGCAGGTGGGCAGAAAAATTCGACTTCCAGAAAAGGTGATTCTAGCAGGCAGAGCGGGCAGCAGTAGCTTAGATTTTTGTTGAGCAAATTCCTTGTTTGGGTGCAAGAGGGTTTTGCAGTGATAGAATCAATGCCACGTGGAAGAGAAAGGCACACATTGAGAAAGGCAGTCGACAATTGTTGCAGACAATTTTTCTCACTCCAGAAGGGAGTGCGAGTAGCAGATTCAACAACAGAGCAGGTGAAACAGGGAGGAGTTTCCGGTTGTTGTTGTTGTTGTTGTTTTTTTTTTTTTTTTAAATCAGTTTTTGAGTTTCGTAGCTTTGTAGAGATGGTCGTACGAGATTGCTAGAGGAGGTTGGGCGAGTTAGCCACAAATCAGATTGTCTTCTAGTTGTTGGATACAGGTGTCTGAGGAAGTGCAAATTGCCTAGTGCGAGTTGCAAAGCGAAGAAAGGTCCCAATATGGGACAAGGATCAAAAGGAGATAGTGGGGCACTAGATCCAAGTGGAGGAGTATGAGACTCCAATGTGCTAGATGGGCAGGGTCCAACGCAGTTGCAACAAGGAGATCAGTCAAATCAATTCCATATTGTTGTAGCAAGGCCATCGCCTTTGCTACAGGGGCCCATAGTATTCAGTAGCAGGAGAGAGAGGAATATTTTGCCATTTTTGCAGCTATATCTCCAGGGGTGAGGTGGGGCGATATGGAGTTATAATCCCAAGATTGTAGAGTTTGGGCAGGGTCCATTGAGGTGTCCGCCTCATGGATCATTACCTTGCTACGGGGGCCCACGGTATTTAGTAGCAGGATGGATCAATGTCAATGATGTTGTCAGATTCTAGAGTGATAGTTGCAGACTAGTTGTAGTCAGGTGCTGAGGAGTGCAGAGCAGTGCTGCTAGAAGAGCAGTTGGCTCAGTGCAGAGTTAGCAACAATGCAAGTTCTTCAGTGGACAATGCAGAGGCTAGTAGTAGTCATGAATCAAGAGACAGATGCATCACATACAAGTGATTCAGTATTTAGGATGCTTCTCAGTTGCAGTTGTTGCAGTTGCAACAACAACAAATGAGAGGGAGTTGCAGTGCAGACACAGAGTTGGCAGCAGCATAACAGTGTGAACAACAACACAGATGCAACATCAGAGTTGCACAATGGTTGGTGGGTATTGGCAGGAAGTCACATTGGCCAGACATCAACAACGTGACAGAGGGTGATACAGAGACACAGTGTTGTAGTAGTAGTGCAACACTAGAACACCTTTTTCGCTAAGAGGGAGTGTTAGTTTTTGTAGCATCAGAGGTGTTTTAGTCTTGAAACTTTGTGGAGAGGCTAAAACACATGAGTTCTCCGTAACCTAGAAATTGTTTCTGGAAAAGATCCAGATAGGATCATTATATTGTTTTTCATCCATCTTGATGCATCCAGAGTGGGAAAAATGGAGTAATCAGCTCATGGGACCCTTTTTATCGGCATGACCCAGTTTGGCGAAACGGGGTCTGAAACATTTCGGGAGTGTTTAGAGTCATCAAATGACGTTTTTTGGGGGTAAAACTTTGCCATTTTAGCCCAACACCTTTTCATGCTATTCTACACACAAAGATCTTTTCAATGACGCAAGAAACATGCTAATCAAAGTCCGTATGCAAAAGTTATGCCACTCAGAAGTTGACCTTCTTGTTTTCATACTTATAATTCGGGAGGATGTCGCGTCAACCCACATTATTCATGGAAAAGGGGCTAGCCACATGTTTTTGATGTAAAAGACTCTAGAAGAGTCTATATTGTAACTTTAGTTAAGAGTTGATGTAGTCAAACTTAACCACTAGTAGGCTATTAAGCTGTGTTATAACTAGGCCACTAGGAGGAAGAGACATTCGATTATTTTGAGAGCATTTTGTTCCATAGTTGAGCAAAGATAGCCAGGAGAGATAGGAGGTAGAGCACACAAAGGATCTATGCACTGTAGCAGCCCACGAGCTATATGTTGATTTCTGGTAGCATCGGATGTGCTCTAAGCCTCAAAATTTGCAAGGAGGCTAGGACACATGTATTCTAGAATACCCAGAAATCGTTTTGGGAAATTCCTCTCGGAGACAGTTTTATTAAAATAATTAATTATTTTTAATGGGTGCCTAAGTCTAAACTTAGGAAATTTAAATAATTAAAGGGTATTAATTAATCTCGGGGAGAAACTTCTAGAAGAAGACAAGGATCAAGTCGAAATGATTTGAGCCATTGATTAGAATATAATCTGGGTCGTTGATTACTCAACTGGAGGATTATAAGAAGAGGCTTGATGGGCATTTGGAAAACACATTGAGTGGGATCAAGAGATCGATTTCTCAAGAGAGTAGTCGGAAAGATCATCAAGTAGATTCTTGTAGTGAGGGGCAGGGATAATTTTCCGGAGGAAGTTTTCCTGATCTGGAGAGTGCAAGGCAGAGAGGGCAGAGAGTAGTTCGAAGAGGTAGTGCTGGGCTATGCAGAGGCAGTATAGAGCTACGCTGTGGTAGCGCAAAGCTTCAAAGGGAGTTCGTATTTTTGGTAGGAAACAGTCAGGATGTAGTGTCGGAGCCGGAGTGTGAGATTGGGAGACTAGAGGGCCGAAGTTTCCAGTGAGTAGAGGATCGAGAGGAGGTGCACGTAGTCCCAGGCGGCGAGTATGATAGACACAGTATGAGATATTCTCAACATAAAGGCACTTGGAACAATAAGGCTGTGCCTAGCGGCGTCGGTAGCCTTTAATATTTCAAAGGAAACGATAATAGAGGGTTTAATGTTGGCATTGGCCAAACTATATGAAAAACCCTCGGCCTCAAATAAGGTATTTCGTATGAAGCGTTTATTTAATATGAAGATGTCAGAAGGTGGATCTGTTGTTGATCATTTAAATGAATTTAATATGGTTACCAGTTAGTTAAGTTTTGTAGGGGTAATTTTTGATGATGAAGTTAGGGTTCTGTTATTTCTGTGCTCATTGCTTGAAAGCTGGAATGGTTTAGTGTTAAAATTGGCAACTAGGGCCAAACTCCACATTGGTCATCTTATTTATGACAACTGATATTTTTCTTGGATTCCTCTCTCCGAGAAGTGTAGGATTTATCTAGAGATCGTCTGACTCTGACATGTAAAAATGAAGTTATGAATTTATTTTGATTATGGTCAAATTGTCAAGGTTGGCCAAGAAACTTATGTAGGCTCAGAAGCCCAACAATCACGTCTATTCATCCTCAACGTTGCATATAGATAGAAGGTGACTTAGCCTCATTTGGACACTCATCTTCACACTTCTGTCTCTCTCCTCATTGATTGGGTACGGATTTCTGGGCCTCTCTCTCCACACGTCTGAAATTTCAAGAGAGCAAAATATCAGGAGGCCGCATTTCTGGGCACAAAAATCAAGGCTAAATGTTGACTATTGACCAACGTTGACTGCAGCTAGGGCTGAATGCAGGTAGGCTGTTTGACTTGAGTCTTGAATTTGACTAGGTTGAATTTGATTGTTTTGAGGGCTGTTTTATCTTGCTGTTTGGAGGCCGAAGTTGATTGAAGTTGACCGATTTGTTGAGGGTCAAATCTGCCCTGTTGACTTTTTTGATTAGGGCTCTTTTGCTGCTATTATAAATTATCAGATTTGTAAATTGTACTATCTCTCTCTGCTGAACTATTGAAGACTAAAAGAAGATTTGATCAAGGGTTTCCCCACATTGGTGTTTGTCCCTGACTGGTGCCACATCTTGTGTCCTCTTGTCTTGGTTTGTCTTCTACTGTTTAATGTTATATCTGCATTTTACTATCATGTTGATGTGATTGCTAATCTGAATATTGATACGGGGCTAATAAAGAAATTGAAGTAAAATTGCTCTAAAGCATAGAACATACCATTGTTGCCTAAAATTAACATGGTATCAGAGCTGAGGTGAAGACAAAGCCCAAGCAAGAGTGAAAGAGCAATCACCAAAGGCAACTGGACAAGGACAAAAGGTTTAACTACTTCCTGATTGAAGACAAGCTCCATGATAAATTTGACTGTCATGGATGGAAGATGTCTCTTGATTTGACCTTGGAAGAAAAAGCAGTGATGGACTATGTGCAAGATAAAATCCCTGAACCTCCTTCAAATGCACCGGCTGCTACGAAGACCAAGTACAATAAGGCTGAAGTCAAAGCAAAGAAGATTATCAGGGATTCCATTGACAAGCATCTGGTGGCCTACATCTCCGAATTGAAAACCTCCAAGGAGATCTACGATAGGTTGGTCGACATGTTCAAGGTTAGTAATGCTAATCAAATTCTATTTCTCAAGAATAAGTTGAAGGATATTAAGAAGGGAAAGGACGAGGATATTCAATCCTATTTCTTGAGGATTACTGAGATCAAGAATGATCTACTCTCGATTGGAGAAGTCATTCCTGATAGGGAACTTACTCTCACCACCCTTGGAGAAATCCCACCTGAGTGGTATGTATTTAGAACCACCGTACTCAACAATGATCGAATTCCAGGGTTTGAAGAATTGATGTCGAGATGCATTCAAGAAGAAACAAGAATGGTGGAGCAAGAAGTGCCTTCTAATAGAAGCAACCCCATTGCATTCTCCGCTCATGCCAAATGGAGGAATGATCCAGGGTTTGAAAGGTCATTTCCAGAATTCAGAGTGATCTTTTGCAGTGAGGGGCAGGGATAGTTCTAGTTGGAGATTTCTCCTGATCCAAGAATACTCAGCAGAGAAGGCAGAGAGAGATCTAGCAGAGGCAGCGCAAAGCCAGAGAGGCTGTCGCAAGGCCACGTAAAAGCCTAGAGGGGATTCGTAAATTCGCTGGGGAATCAATTTCCAGAGCCAGAAGCCAGGGTGTGAGATTGAGAGGGCAGAAGTCAAAGTCTCAGAGGCAAATTGATCAGCCGGGAGGAGTGACACAGACCCCAATGGCTGTGATGCAGGGTCTACGTAAGGATTGCGTAGAGGCAGGCAGGGGCCTTTCATTTAGTGGCTGGATCAGTCAGATCTCCAGTGATAGTGTGATGTAATCTCACTTATCTCTCTATCAGTGATATTCTCTGTACTGGATAGCCAGGAGGGCATCCAGAGATTGTATTCATAAATTACTATTGCATAATAATAAAACCCTCAACTGCTGCACCGGTTTTCCCACCCTGGGTTTTTTTTTGAGGACATTTGTCCTAAAATAACTGTGTAGATGTGTTGTGTATTTCTTTCTTGTTCAGTTTCTTGTTTCCACACTTTATTTAAATGGTGAAGGCTGCAATGTATTGGTTTCGGTGTTTACTGTAGGAAATAGTAAATAATTTTGTTCAGTAATTAACAAATAGGAGAAACGTAATCAGTTGTTGTAGTAGGAATTTGGGCATTCAAATTTTCACAATGAGAGCACACAAGTAACCTCATACAAGTCCTGGGTCATCTGCCAAGTGCATGGAACAACTGTGGGGCCAACTGGGCATGGTGAACTAGGTGCATCTTGCTCGTCCAATAGGTGAATCTCAAGCAATCTCTGAACATCTCTGGGGATCCATGGAGTGCTGTCTACTGCTGTGGAGGCCCATGGTTCTCAAAACACACCCTACTTGTGCCAATGTAGCCCTCTGGAGGGTTGAGACCTCGTATAGGGAAGCCAAACCCAAAATGGAGACCATCTGCAATCCTTCATAAGATCCAATGTGTCCCCTATCCTTCCAGTACAAGTCATTAAAGGAAATCCAGTTAAAGAGCTTACAAACCATGGACAACAGGTGGGCACTTCATAATGACATGCCCTTCCATAGTGGGCTTTGGTGTGTGCTAATGTGTCCAAGCTCCAAATGGGGTTAACCAAGTATCCTATTAGGTGGTTTCTACTTTTAAAGTGGATAATCTGTCTAAGGTACATCCTTCAAAGGGTGGTGTCATGTAATAAAGAAATGAATGGAGTAAGGAATGAAAGGGGCAACCCTGGGCCACATGCTAGGGTACAAGGGTAGCTAATAAAAGGGAAGCCCACACTTGGGTATATGATGTATAGGAGGGAGCAAAAGTGGTGCATGAGGTGCCCTGAGCTTGATTTTTTCACCTTTCTTTATATGCCTTTTGCGGCTCAAGGGATAAGAGCATGATGTGTAAGTTATAACAGTGGATACCCCTTTAAGGTAGGGCGGTTCATTGCTTACCAGGGTTGGGACAATCATGGGTTCCTGAATAATAAAGGTGGCTCATCTAGGACCTATAGGAACCAGGGCGATGGCCATGATGATGGGATAAAGCTCATGTATTGACTTTTGCCCACGTGCTAAATGTGTTTGTCTTTGCCATCTTTTGCATTTTGTGGTACATCTTCTAGTTGAATGTGGCCAATTATGCTTTTACTTTTCTTTTCAGTAGCATCAACCTCTAGGGCATCATTCCATGCTCGACCCAAGGTGTGGGCAAAGGGAGGGGGAAAGCTAGCCCTATGTGGACCTAGTGGAGGAATGTGGATCTAGGTGGGAGAGATGATGAATGGGGTTATAATGAGTGGACGGGGAGTGATATATGTGGATGAGGGAGCGGGAGCACACAACGAAAATCAAGGTTTCCCATGTGTGTACCATCCTCAAAGCCCAAAGGTAAGTAAACGAGATCCCACGGGACTAGGGTCCAGGGTTAACATCCAAAAGAGGTCTAGGGGACAAGAGTACAAACCTAGCCGATTCTTTCTGCCGAATCCCCCCATTAATCCATCCCCAGAGGTATCCATGATAAGTAAAGTAGAATACTCAAGTACCAAATGACAAGGCATACCTTTAGGTTCGGGAGGCCCACCTTCAAACATACGATTGTGACAGATGGGTGAGGGACTACATGGCTAGCTCAGGTGGCAAAGAAATGGCACAACGAGCTAGTTGGTGGCTGCAAGGATTTACCGATTGAGGACCATCTTGGATTTTTTTTTTCTCCTAGGGATATCACCCACATAATGGTGGGTAAGATCTAGTTCCAAGTAGGATGTGATCTCTTGAAAAAGTGGACGAAGCTACTTGAACGGGAGGTCACGAGAACTCCAACAATCTATTGGTTACTGTAGACGTCTTACCTACACTTATAATAGATGAAAAATATGGGGCAACGTGCTTTCTCCGTGTCTCATGATCGCACATGCTTGGGTGAGACCCATAAAATTGACTCATAGAAGTAAACTTTCAAATGCAGTTTTTAAATCTAAATGCAACTAATATATCATGAGAAATATCATATGACATTAGTTCTAATGCAAAATCAACACGCAATGCATCCTACTCTACCATGCATATGGTACAATGTCAAGTCTCACGGAAAGGGGTGATATGACTTAACTTGATTGGCTCGGGCCAAATTTTGTGGTTGAGTCTAGCAATGTACTAATAGTCCTCCCCAAAATTTCCATGAATCTTGATAGGCATTGGATCTCTATCAACTAAAACCAAGTCCCCGACCTTATATTCCCTTTTAGGCTTCCACTTTTTGCTCGTCTTGTGATTTGGTTGTTTGAGAATGCAGACTTTTTGTGATGGGATAATAGGAGAAGGCTTCTCGATTTCATGTGTTTCATACTATGGGTTTGGTCCATGCTTGATTACATGAGAAAGGTAGGTAGGTTCTCTATAGAGGACAAAAGGGGTACCATCAGTTTGTGGGATAGTAGCATATGCCAAGTCCATTTGGATTTCCTCCAACCATGGCTCCCCACTCCCTAGATAAGAGCTTCCCCCATACAACAAGGACATCTATGACCATAACATCCTTAAGAAGCAAAATATCAAGGTTCCTAGCCAAAGAGACCTTTAGGTATTTTATAAGGCCTTCCATCTCTATGGGCCTAGAGTTAAAACCACATAACTTTTTGCATGGGCGGGTGATGTTGAGACCCAGTTGCTTCATAACCTTTAAAGACATGATGTTTGTGGAGGCCCCCGAGTCTAACATACAATTTTGTAAGAGGAGGTCATTGATAGCTAAAGTGAGCATAAATGGTTCATACGTAAGGTTTTGATTAGGAATATGAATGCTTTGTAGTCTTTGGGTAATTCTTCTTCTTGAATACTTAGGGACTTCTTGATTTGTTGTTGCCGCTCGGGAAGTTTAGCAATCTCTTTCAAAGGAACAGGTATGGTTATTTTCCCTATGGTAGCCCCTACGTTAATGTCAAGCCTAGCCTCTTTTCCCGTCTTTTTCTTCTTGATGTTTTCTTTCCTTGGAGGATCCTTTTTTTAATTGGCTTTGATTGGGGGATCCTTTTTAGGAGGAATTTCACGGTGGGACTCCTTGGGAGGGGCTTGCTTGGGCAGTGAGTCTTCTTTAGGTGGTTCCTTAGAGGTTGTAGGGTCTTTATTATTGTCCTTTCGTGAATATTGGACCCCCTTGCACCTTCCCTTGCTATCAACATTAAGAATGGATTCTTCCTTTTCTTCCTTAAGGGTGACCTCACTAATGGGAGGATGCGTGTACGAGCTTGCTAGCAAAATGTTGAAAATTTCACATTCCACAAGATTAGCTTGCTCATCTATTTCTTCATCATCACCTTCCTCCTTTTCACTTCCCTCATCTTTGGAAGACGAGTCTTTCTTAGTTGCATTAGTTGGAGCCAAAGTGTTTGGGATTTGAGATAAGCTCGACTTCTCCTCTTCATTTTGCTTTTTGGGAAAGGGTTTTCCTTTTGGAATATAACTAGATTTTTGGGCCCTTTCCAAGGCAATGATTCTATTCATGATAACCCTGTCACGTGAGTTGACTTCTTCCCTAAACTTCTCCATTTTCTTAAGGGTGGCTAGGAGGGTCTCTTTGTGTTGATCTTTAGATTTCTCTTTCTTGGCCCCGGTTTTAGCCCTAGGGTGATCAGTGACATCTACTTTCGAGATTCGTAAGTTTTCCTCAACTTCCATTGCTATCTCTTTGATTTCAGCGAATGTGGAAGGTTTCTTGTCCCTTAGTGTATAGGTCAAGTGGCCACCCACAACTTTTATGAATTTGTTAAGGATGTTACCCGCATAGGGTTTCAAATGATTGGGGATATCCCTGACTACCCTATCAAATTTTTGAATGAAGTCCCGAATGTGTTCCCTTCCCCTAGTTATTTGATAAATTTTTTCAATGTTAAAGGTTCCTTGGGCATTGCATGACCATCTCTCCATGAATAGGTCCTCGAAGTCAACAAAGTCTTCTATGCATGCTGGGGGAAGACTAACGTACCATTATCTTGTTTGTCCTTCAAGCGATAGAGCAAAAAGCATCATGAGACTATCTTCATCAAAACTCATTCTAGGAGACATCTGCCAATATAATTCTTCAATAAAAGTCACAGACACTCCAAGTAGCATCCCCTTTGAACTTGGGTAACCATCGATTATACTTTTCAGGTAATGGTTTGGGATCATCACTCAATTTCGAAGGGGCAAAGACACTAACCAAGTGTCTTTCACTTTTAGACATCTTAGGATGGTCAGTGGTAGAACTAGTTTCCATCTTTGGGTTAGGATCATTGACCTCCTCAAACTTAGGGAGAAGAGCGCCCCAACGGGTGATGGGGCTCTTTCCTCCTTTTTTGCAACAACCCTAGTTTCGAGAGGAATGTTGTCGCTTTCAAGTAAACTAGGAGTTTTAAGAATGAGTGGAGTCGCTAGAGGAATACTTGAATTGTTGTCAATGAATCAATTCCTCAATGATTCACTAAGGAGGTAGATCTGCTTCCTCCCCGGCAACAATGCCAAAATGTTACCGCTCAAACCAGCAGGGATCCTAGACGGGCACTTGTTAGGTCAAGAGAAACAATGAAGCTAAAGCCCACTGTCACCACAGCTAAAGCTTCCTACTCTTTACAGACTTCCACCAATGGGAGGAGACACAGTATATAGAGAATCATTTATGAAGGATAGAGAAACTAAGATGGATGTGAGGTGATCTCGATGACCCTTTCCTAGGAGAGACTTGCTTGCTTTTTATGCAAGGTGCAAGGTTCTCTAGGATAAGGGAATAGGGATTTGAGGGCTTGGCTTAGGGAATGTGACTTGTACAGGAGCTTTCTAAACTCTAAAATTCTCGTGGAACTTGGTTTCCCAAGTGGTTTTTGAAGAGTTGACTTTGATAAGATATGGGATCACACGAGACCAAGTGGGCCCAAGTTAGGTCAAGAGGACAAAATTTAGCAACCAATGATGAACTTGACCTAAACAAGGAAGAGAAAGGGATCAAAGAAAGGATCTTCACTTAAAGGTGCTAAAATGATCCCTATGAGGTGCTAGCCTAGGGAAACCTAGAGCAAAAATCAGTCTCAAGGTTAGGGCTTGGGATATCTCACAATCCCACTGTCAGAATTCCTCAAATTTGGAGGAGACCAAGGAGACACACCAACACAAAAATTCCCAAGAGATCGAAGTTTTTCTTTGGGTAGTTTGTTGGGAAAATGATGCCCTAGGGTCCCCAATGTGGCTAGACCTAGAATAAAGAAGAAAATGTGAAGAAAAATGTTTCTTAAAGTGATCACCTTATGGTAGACTAGTGCCTAATCCTTTGGGGAGATTGGAGTCAAGAAGAATAATGAGAATGAACTTCGTTTCTAGATCAAGAAGGCTTCAAGGACTACTTCGCTTAGCTTTAGGGCAAAAAAGAGTGACCTTAAAGCTGTATGCTTCGTTTTGCAAGATGAGATGGCTTTTCAAGATGAATTCAACCATAGAACTATCCCTAGGAAAATTTGTTCAAAAATGGCCCATACATAGAGAGATGCTATCTAGAAACAATAATTCCACAATTTCGCAATAATGCATGCAACAATTAGCCCTAGTATAACGAAAATCCCGTTATCAGAGTATGTGACGAAGTAAAAGAAAGAATAACATTAAATTTGTACTTACATGTAAGAGAATATATCCAACCATTAGCAAATGGGCAATGAAGAAGCTCCAATACAAGAATAGATAATCCAAACATCAAAATTCATTCCATGCTCTAAAATTTCGTACACTAATAAGGAATAGCAAAAATCTCTAAATAGATACAAGTCCAGCCCAAGTGATGATGCTAAAATGAATCCTCATCACTTTTATTTATACACTTCTAATGAGTTTGATTTAGCTACTTGGGTCTACATTAGCCCCTAAAATAAAAATAATGTGCAAAATAACTAACTTTTGGTGACAAGCCCACCAAACTAGCTCATAAAGAAAAGAATAAGCCTCTCAAGAGGTTGAATGATTAACAATATAAGTCGTTGGGCCTTCTAAGAACCTTGATGAAGTCCATAATTGCCATAATGATGAATAGGACTCCCAAAAGTAGTGGACAAGGGGTTGGCCCCTTGTTCTATATATAATAAACCTATGGTGCTCTTAATGGGTGTGCGAGCACACAAGTAACCTCATGGGTCCCCAAGTAGGTCGAAGATGCCTGTAGATCATCTGCAAGGGCTCAAATGGTGGTGTAAGTGATGCCACATCAACATACAATTATTGGGTCATCTACCAAATGCATGGTAAAACTATGGGGCGGGCTGAGCATGGTGAACCAGGTGCATCTTCCTCGTCTAATAGGTGAATCTCGAGCAATCTCTGAACATCTCTGGGGATTCATGGAGTGTTGTCTACTGCTGTGGAGGCCCATGACTCTCAAAACACCCTACGTGTGCCAATGTAGCCATCTGGAGGGTTGGAACTTGGGACCCCATATAAGGATACCAAACCCAAAATGGAGACCATCTACAATCTTGCATAAGATCCAATGTGTTCCCTAGCCTTCCAGTATAATAAGTCATTAAAGGAAATCAAGTTAAAGAGCTTACAAACCATGGACAGCATGTGGGCACTTCATAATGGCACGCCCTTCCATAGTGGGCTTTGGCATGTGCTAGTGTCTTCAAGCTCCAAATGGGGTTAACCAAGTATCCTATTAGGTGGTTTCTATTTTTAAAGGGGATAGTGTGTCTAAGGTACATCCTTCAAAGGGTGGTGGCACTTGATAAAGAAATAAATAGAGTAAGGAATGAAAGGCAAACCTTGGGCCACATGCTGGGGTACAAGGGTAGCTAATAAAAGGGAAGCCCACACTTGGGTATATAATGTATAGGAGGGAGCAATTGTGGTACATGAGGTGCCCTGGCCCTAATTTTTCCACCCTTGTTTATATGCCTTTTGCCTTTTATGATTCTTTAATTAACTGCTCGGGGCTCAAGGGATAAGAGCATGATGTGTAAGGTATAACAATGGATACCCCCATTAAGGTAGGGCGGTTCATTGCCTACCAGGGGTTGGGACAATCATGGGTTCCTGAATGATAAAGGAGGCTCATCTAGGGCCTATAGGAACCAAGGCGATGGCCATGATGATGGGGTAGAGCTCATGTATTGGCTTTTGCCCACGTGATAAATGTGTTTGTCCCGACCATCTTTTGCATTTTGTGGTACTTCTTCCTGTTGAATGTGGCCAATTATGCTTTTACTTTTCTTTTCAGCTGCATCAACCTTTGGGGCATCATTTTAGGCCAGACCCAAGGTGTGGGCAAGGGGAGGGGGAAAGCTAGCCCTATGTGGATCTAATGGAAGAATGTGGACCCTGGTGGGAGAAATGATGAATGGGTTATAATGAGTGGAAGAGGAGTGATATATGCGGATAAGGGAGTGGGAGCACGCAACTAAATTCAGGGTTTCCCATGTAGGATCATCCCTAAAGTCCAAAGGTTAGTAAAAGAGATCCCACAAGACTAGGGTCCAGGGTTAACATCCAAAAGAAGTCCAGGGTACAAGAGCACAAACCTAGTCCATTCTTTCCGCCGAATCCTCTCATTGATCCATGCCCAGAAGTATTCATGATAAGCAAAGTACAATACTCAATTACCAAATGACAAGGCATACCTTTAGGTTTAGGAGGCCCACCTTCGAACATACGATCATGACAGATGGGTGAGGGACCACATGGCTGGTTTAGGTGGTGGATAAATGGCACAACAAGCTAGTTGGTGGCTACAAGGGGCTGCTGGCTGCCGACTGAGGACAATCTTGGAGAATTTTTTTTCCTAGGGATATCACCCACAAAATGGTGAGTAACACTAATCAACATGTTAAATTCTTGGTTCTCTTTATTCCCCATTTTGGTCTCACCTTTTAAAGACTGTACCTCTTTCCCCTTTTCAAAAGTTTCTTCTTCTTCTTCCCAAAGTGGAGTGGGTTCTCTGCCTTGATAATTTCTCCTATAGGTGACACCGTTGTAGCAGTGATCTTCGGAACTCGTCAAATTGCTTATATAAGCTGCCCCTCAAACCACACAACTGTGCAAGACCATCCTTTGATACCATTGTAATATATACCACACTGAAAATATCTCAAGTTTCCCCATAATTTTTTGAGCTTTGTTTAAGTGTTTTTCTATGTCATTTTGTCAAACAGTTTTCATACCATTCGCTGTAGGTGCATTTTTCACATATTTAATTCAAGATAAATATTCGGAGTATATAAAAGACACGAAAAAGAAGATTCTAAACAACGAGATGTAAGTTTTATTATATTCATAAATAATGCATTACATTGATAAAGCTTACAATTACGAAATAAGTCTAAATCTAATGGCTGATATAAATTATTACAAAGCAAGGAAGTGAGGAATTTGATGCACTGTAGCAAGTAATATATCCAAATGATAGTGGCTGCCTTATCAATGATAACAATGGTAATAGCCTTGAAGTCTGGAACATAAACTCAGGGAATACCTCTGTTTTCACAATAGTTCACTCTAGAGGTAATTTTCAGGTTAGTGTTCCTCTTGCACAGACTCTGAGGCCTGGCAGACGCAAGGAAGGGTCGTGATAGATACCCGTATTTAGCATATTGCTCCTCGGAGCACATCGCCTGTATGCAGACAGGCCGATCCAAATGTTGGTACACTGGTGTGACAGAGATTCTGGAGGCTTCAAGAATTCAAATTGAACACCTCCCTCCTTTTCAGTACTCTTTGAATGCTCCTGGCCACCTTCTTCCCAATTAGCAAGAGCTGAATAAAATCATTAAGGAGGATATTTATAGACGATACATTCAGACTACATGGACCAATCCTCCCAATGGGTTGCGCCCAAAAATGGCCTTCTACGCGGAGCATTGCCTGGAGATCAGGGATGGGCTCATCATCAGACCTCAGTACACATTCCAGCATTGGATGCATGCCCTTAGAATCCCCCTCGGGCAGTTCATAGTCGGATCTCATAGACTCCGGGTGGAAACAGATCAGCACATCGATAGGGTAGATAGGATCTGCCAACTCTGTCATTTACAGGAGATAGAAACAGAGACACATTTGATCTTTGGATGCCCTGTGTATTACGAGATCCGAGGCCGTTTCCATTGTCTCTTCTGGTCCTCCCAGACCTTGTCCAGCTTCCTTAGATATGTTGATCCGAGATGCCTAGCACTTTATCTCCAAGAGGCCTTCAGATTTCGGGCCCGTTTTCTTCAGCCTCCCACCAGATCAGACACTATGTAGAAGATCACAGACTTATTTAGGGCGCTACCCTCAGCATGGGCACCAAAAGAACCATGGACCATTCCACTAATACTGAAAACAGATCAGTGCGGTCCCGGAGGGGCCGACCCACCAGACTGCACTAGCGCTCCAAGATTAGTTCCACCCCTGGGAGGCGCCTTAGAACTTCCAGGCGACATCATCGACAACCCAATATATCTATAGGGCAACAGACTTTGACAAGCTTCCCTCAGTTTTCTTCTCTTGACCTCGGATGTTAGGAGTAGGGGATAGACAGGAGATCCTTTCCCCCCTCTTCTTCTTCTTCTTCTTCTTCTTTTTCATCTCTGCTTCATCACAATGCTCTGTTTCGAAGCTGAGAGCTCCTTGCTTCTTCATTTACATTTTAGATGTATTTCCTGCTTTTTAAAAGAAATGTTAAAGGGGACCATTTGGTCCACCGACTTGCATGATGTAATCATTGTAATCGACAGTCCCGTTGACCTACTATGGTCATTTGTTGGACATTAATAAAATTATCTTATCTTATCTAGCTAAGATACCAAGGGAAACTCGACATCAAAGACCCACAAAGTGTTAGGAACTGTTGTAGGTTATATTCAGCCATGAATAGTAGTATGCAACTTGTAGAGAGGCTAGACGACCCATTGAGATCTACAAAACTCGACCCTCTTTTAAGCTTAACAACACAAGATACTCGACCTTCACTAGATAGCAGAACTCGACCCAACTACAGTGGTAAATTTGTCCTCTTCCGCAAAGGGAGATTCAGTCCCTCTTCCAACAGATTGCGCCCCTCCTACAGAGATAGGTTCAACCTCTTAGGTAGTGGAAACTCGACCCCTTTTTCCAAGCAACCCGACCAACAAATGCAAGGGTAACTCGTCTTAGTACAAAACTCAATCCTCCAAGCAAGGGCTTCAAATAGCAGAAAAAGATGGCCTTGACCTCTTCAAGATACTTAGATTTGGCCCTTGAACACCCCAAATTAATCAACCCGCAAAGATATTATAGAATACCCAATATTGGAAGATAAAATCAACTGGTAGCACCATGAAAACTTACTCTATCTTTGCCATTTCTTCTCCTTAGTCCGCAATGAAGCTCAATGCCAAAATCTGAGTAATTTCTAGGGTGTGTAGTTTCAACATCAAAACTATCGACCAGAGTGAGGGTTTCCAAAATCCCTAGACTCTTCTTCAATAGCTCTTCAAAATATTAATTTTAAGTGAACAAATGCAAGAATGAGAAAAAACTCCTCATTTTTTTTTCATAACTCATTCACCACTTTTGCCAACTTTTTACCCTTTTATTTTAATAAAGTCACTGTTACCCACCACCTATGGGTAGTATCCATAGGAGAATTATTTTCTCCTAGACGGCCCTTAGCTGGCAGCTAGCAACTCCGTGTAGCTGCCAGATAGCTCAATTTGACACTACCACTTGAGCCAACCATGTGGTCCCTCGCCCATCTGTTATGATCGCATGTTTAAAGGTGGGCCTCCCGACCTTGAAGGTATGGCTTTTCATTGTGTAGTTGGGTAATTTTGCTTACTTATCATGGACACTTTTGGACATGGATTGGTGGGAGGATTTGGCGGAAATAGTGGGTTTGGTTTGTATTCTTGTCTCCTCTGTCCAATTTGATGGTTTGGCCTTCTATCCTAGTCTCGTGGGATCTCTTTATTGGCCACTTGCTTTAGGGATGGCACTAAATGGGAAACCCCAATTTTGGTTGCATGGTCCTACTTCTCGACACTGTATACATCACTCCCCTTTGCTCATTATAACCCCATTCACCATATTTACCATCTTGGTCCACATATGTCCATTGGCTCCATAAGGAGTTAGCCTCCCCCTCCCCTTGTCCACACTTTGGGTCGGGCCTGGAACATTGCCCTAGAGGTTGATACAACAAAAAGAAAAAGAAAAAGCATAATTTGGCCACTCTCAACAGGAAAAGTACCATAAAATGTAAAAGATGGTTGAGACATACACATTTAGCCTGTGGGCAAAAGCCAAACATGAGCTCTACCCCTTTCATTATGGCCATCACCCTGGTTCCTAGGGTCTCTCATATTGACCCTTTTCATCATTAAGGGATCCATGATTGTCCCAACCCCTAAGTTCGTGATGAATTTTCTGTTGTTGGGGAAGAGGTGGATGAGATGGATATAGTAAAAGTAGCACTGAAAGGGAGTATCAAGTAGTGGGCTACATTTTTGATAGGGATCTTAGACAGAGATAAACTTTCTGATTGGGTTAGATTCTCGGACGATGTCATCCAAACGAAGATTTGGGAGGAACCATAACTGGTGGACAACACAAACGTCGAGATAAGGAGAACCTTGTTGTTGCTGGGAAAGCAAAGAAGAGCAAGGGTAAAGCCAAGCAGAACCAGAGTGGGGGAGCACCTTCACAAGGGAAGAAAGACATGAGCAAAGTTAAGTGCTTTGCATGTCATAAGTTTAGTCATTATGATAAGACAAGGGGAAAACAATAGTTACATTTGCATAGATGGATGAGTTGGCTAAAAAATTTGAGGATTTTTCTCTAGTATCTTGTCTTTTGGGCACCATTGTAAGAAGGGTGTGGTTTGTGGATAGTGAAGCATCTTGTCACATGATGTGATCTCATGATATCGTCACTAGTATGGTCAAGGAGCACAAAGATTTACATGTGGAGCTTGGTGACAACACTAGGTATTCAGTGGAGGGCATTAGCAGCATACCATTGTAGCTAGACTTAGGGAATCTTATGGAGTTGAAGGAGGTAATGTATGTACCTAGGTTGGAAAAGATTTTACTCTTAGTTTCGGCCATGGAGGATGAAGGACTTGATGTCAGTTTCACGGGAGGTGAGGTAGTTGTCAGGTTGAAAGGGGTTGATCATAACGTGAGGTGAGTTATAGGCAATAAGGAGAATAACCTACATCTGTTGAGAGGACAACTAGTGAAAGCCCTAGTACATAGCAATGACAACCAAAGTGAGATTTGGCATAGGAGGATGGGACATCTACACTACAGGGCTCTACCACTGTTACAGAAGATGGTCATTGGTTTTGATGAGTTTAGTATAGAGCATGATGGTGTGTGTAAGGGATGTGTGCTTGACAAGCAAGCCAAGGCAACATTTCCTAGTAGTGAGACCGGGTCTAAGGGGATGTTAGATTTGGTGCAATCTGACATCTGTGGTTCTATGCTAGTGGAGTTTGCCTTGGGGAGAAGTTATTTTGTGACATTCATAGATGACTATTCTAGGAGGACATGGATTTACTTCTTGAAGGCCAAAGATGAGGTCCTCAATGGGTTTCAAGAGTTCAAAGCCCTTGTGGAGAACCAGACTGGGAAGAAGATCAAGGTCATGAGATCAAATATTGGGGGTGAGTATACCTCCAATGAGTTTAAGGGTTTTTACAAGGAAGCAGGGAGCAAGAAAGAACTGATAGTTCCCTACAATCAAGCAAAATGGAGTTAAAGAGAGGAAGAATAACAATATATTTGGAGTAGCCAAAGCCATGATCCATGATCAGGATCTGCCTATGTTCTTGTGGGCGAAGGCATGTAATACGACTGTATACTTGTAGAATAGGAGTCCTCACATGACAATGGAGGACAAGACTCTTGAAGAGGATTTTACAGGAGCGAAACTGAAGGTGAGTCATCTGTACATCTTTGGTAGCCCAATGTATGCCCACATTCCTTTAGAGAAGAGGACTAAACTAGAGCCCTCATAAGAGGGGCATTTTTGTTGGATACAATGAGACTTCGAAGGCCTACAGGGTCAACATTCCAAGATAGGGAAGATAGTGGTTAGGAGGGATGTTAGATTTGAAGAAACTAGGACCTTTAGGAGGTCATATGGGATAGATCCAACATTGGCAAAGGATTTGGTGTTAGAGGCTCCGAGGGTTGAGGAGGGGCCAACAATGCTAACAGTAGGGACACGACCTTCAGATTAGGAGGAGCTAGATGTTCCTTTGAGCTCTTTTAGGAGAAGGCCAAGATGCGTTGATTAGACATCAAGAGATGTTGAGGAGGATGTGGAGGCTCCTAGTAGCACTTTCAAGGAGAGTAGACCACCTACCATATTTTCTAGTTACTTGGCCTTAATGAGTAGCATTAGTGAATTTGAGCCTTGTACTTTTGAGGAGGGTAGCAGACCTGCAAGTTTGTATGGATGCCACGATGGTGTTGGAAAATGTAACTAGGTTTGGTCTTCATTATTGTACTTGAAGTCAAAATGTAATATATCTGTCAAAAGAAAGTGAAAATAATTTTATTATTATTTTATTTGACTTATTAAAGCATGGGTTTCATGCTTGGGTCAAATGTATAGGTCAAGCCTCCATTGTAGGCTTTAGGATATTTGTCAAAGTCAAATTATGAAAGACTCCTCCATCCATCGAAGTCTCCTTGCCATTGAAAGGATCTCCATCAAGTTGGCTTCCAAAGGGTGATCATATGTCGGCCTATATAGTCACAACTGTTCAAATGCTCATGTTGGCTCAAGTACATTGGACAACCACTATAAATACCAGCCTAAGTACTTCGCATAAATGACTACACAGAACTCACATTTCTCTGAAATGTTTTTCGGTGAACACAGACTTTCGGATAAGAATTTCAAAGCAGACATTTCAGTGATACCAGTTTGGATGAGGGCAGACACTTCGGTGATACAGGTTCAAATTCAGAGAAGCCTACTTTCGGTGATTACACAAAAGTTCAGACGTTATTTCTGAGACATATAATTCGGGTAATAAGTTTGGATATCACAGTATGATGACTTAAGTTTGGTGCTACTTCTGTAGAAGAGGCTCTTTGTCTTTACAAAGATAAACTCGCATTGCTATTGGGTGCTATCACAGTGACACTAACTTGGAGCACTCACATCCTCTTAAGTGCTATTACAGTGACTTAAATTTGGTGCTATTACAATGATTCTCTTAGTATCTCGGTATAATGATGCTATCATAGTAGATAAAGGAGCTCAAATTGTTTACAGAGGTAATCTCTTCAAAGGGCAAGTGTGAAGAGGACTAACTGCTACAGGAAGCCATGGAATTGAGGCATGACAAGGTTGATGGATGGAGGATGTCTTGATCTAGTTTGTAAGGCTCTTGGTAGTCTCATCTTGAATCTATTGAAGGAAGAAATTGTGACTGGGTTTTCCTCTAGAGGGGGGTTTTGCCCCGGCAGCGTGCCTATATCTTGTGTTCTCTTCTATTTATTGCCTGGTATTAATCTTGATGATAAGAAAAGATAATTAACATAACGAATGCTAATAACGAAAATATCACAAGTTAATGTCATTAAGAGGAAAATCATTTAACTGCCATCTGTATTGATTTTCCAACATGGTTTCAGAGCTATGGTCATAGTCAAAAGCAGTGTTTACATCTTTGAAGCTCTCTTAGTAAGAAGGTCAATGGCATTTTGTGAAGGGTGTGTATTAGTATTTCGATGAAGGCATAGTTTGATAAAATATCACTTCACTATATGGTTTCAATGCTACCACTATGATAGGTTCTCATTACAATGACAAGATCTCAGAGACTACAGTTTGGTGCTATGATTGACTATAGTTCAGTGTTATGATAAACTACAACTCGATGCTATGCTAATCACACAGATTTGGTGCTCTCTCAGTTTAGTACTACTACAATTTCGATGCCACTACAATGGTTATATTTCAATATTATTACAATGAAGGAATATTCAGATTGATTGTGGATATGATAAACCTCAGACCTATCACAATTTTTGAGCTATTACAATGAAGGCATTTTTGGTGCTAATGCTACAGTGGGTCTATCTTGGTGCTACCACTACTTTGGTGCAATTTCTATCCCTATGTAATTACAATAATGAAAGTTAACAACAAACATCACAAGTTCGGATCTCCGAAGAGAAATCATAGAATTAAATAAAATCTCAATGACTCAGTGACCTCATTTTGATGCAATTTCAGTGATATAAGTTCAAAGGAAGTGTTGACACCTAATCCTCAGTGATTGGGGAACTGAATGTGAACAGTCATCGAGAAGATGAACTGAACAATCACATTCATGTATATATTAGATAGCTGGCTAAATGAATAAATGCATTAGTTTTCCTGGAGTTACTCCTAGCCTGACATGGTATTAGAGCACAGGTCCCAGGTTCCTTTTTTAGGCGTCCCTTGTAACTCCTGTCCACTGCCTGCTTTCTGCTCCTCTCTGTCCCATTTATGAAAGAACGCCTCCCTGCCTGAAGCTGCATACCTAATTCCTGACTCCTCTGCTGGCGCTGTCTGCTGCCCCTTCTGTTACGCCGTGCCTGTTACGCTGAGCCTGGTACTTTGTCACCCAATGAAGTGGCCGAGATTCAATTAGAAGTTGTAACTTGTAGATTTGCTAATTTTACGTGTTTGGGGGTCTGCTTAACGTGATGAAACCACAAGCTTGGTAGCTTGTGATGATGGCGGGTAAGGATCAACACTCGACCATGGAACATATCGCAATGGTGTATCTAACTCTATTTTGAAATCTCCATTTTCCTCGGATCTCACATAATACGCAGCTGGATATAGATACTGTGCACATCCGTTGGAGGCAAGAGAAGAAAACGTTTTTCTCCTGACACATCCGCACCACCGGATTGAGAGAATGAAGGCAGAAAGCGTTGAGCGACGGCAAGGTTTAGAATTGCAGGGGCTTGGAAGTACACCTTCCCGTTTGCAGTTCCTGGCCTGACATTCATCCATCTCTCTAGTGGCCCCTCGTATTATTATCGGCCCCCATTGCTCAATATTATTGCTTAGTGCTGCTCCACTACAAACCAGTGCTTGCTTTTTTTTGTTTTTTACAAACCCTGGATTACACGTACTGCCACTAATTTTATGTATGTAAAGTCGGTCATCTGGAATGTGCTCAATGCCTTTCTTCGACCGTATTTTCGACTTCAAGCATGTTTTGAGTTAAACTCCGTCCTATTCTCTGTTTCTCATTTTTCTTGTGAACAGGCCTGAATTATTAAGAAATTCTCATAGTGATCTTTATGAAACGAGGTGGTAGCTCTCTCGTTTCCTATCCAGAGAATCACCACTTCGGGTTTCGAACCCAGAGCCTCGGTGGCCCAAGGAATATCAACACTTTCTGAAGGAGTTAATTGGACCAGTTTTGCGTGTGGTACAGTGCAGTGAGTTTCTTCAACAATATTCATTCTGATAGTTGCTGAATACTGTCGAGAGTTGCTGAATATATGTATTCATTTCAATGATCAATAATGGCATAGCAGAATTTTGAATGATTTTGAATATATTTCCATATCAAAATCATTTTTTTTTAAGCAGCGGAAGTTTTTTAAGAGCAAATTTTTTTTTCTTGCCATCAGAAGTATTAATATATCAACAAAAGTTTTTTTTTATATCAGTAGAAGTAACTTTTTACAGAATGCATTCAATCATCTCTATGATAGGAATAGTTCTCACTGGCAAGGAGAACTATCCTGACTGGTCCCGGATGGTACAACACACCCTCATTTTCAA